>JAVTVY010050604.1:0-26119 GCA_036873755.1 Hanleya hanleyi | reverse complement strand
TATTCAATGTATGAACCACCTTGGAGCCTGTTCCCCGTGATGACACCGAAATGTAATTTTCACCCTCTTCGGGCAATGCTCGAAGGGTATTGTTGTCGTCGGCTCATCTGTCTGCCTGCCATACGTCCATCTTTCTTGTGGACATGAAGGATTAAAGCCAAGCATTGTAAATTAATATCAGATTTGCATCTGGTGAAGGGTCAGAGGCCTATTCAAAATGACCGACCTTGACCTATTTTATCAAGCTCAAATTCTTGTATTTGCCATATTTTTGGAAGGATTAAAGTTAGGGTCTTCAAATTCATATCACAAATGTAGCTGATGATTGACCAGAATCCTATCCTAATTGACTGACCTTGGCCTATGTTTGTAAGGTAATATACTATCTGTTATGATATAACATAAAGAAATATAGCTATACTTTCCTAATTAACACCACGAATACATCTGACAATGGTCCAGAGGTGTGCCGAAGATGACTGACCTTGGCCTATGTTTGTAAAGTAATATACTATCTGTTATGATATAACATAAAGAAATATAGCTATACTTTCCCAATTAACACCACGAATACATCTGACAATGGTCCAGAGGTGTGCCGAAGATGACTGACCTTGGCCTATGTTTGTAAGGTAATATACTATCTGTTATGATATAACATAAAGAAATATAGCTATACTTTCCCAATTAACACCACGAATACATCTGACAATGGTCCAGAGGTGTGCCGAAGATGACTGACCTTGGCCTATGTTTGTAAGGTAATATACCATCTGTTATGACATAACATAAAGAAATATAGCTATACTTTCCTAATTAACACCATGAATACATCTGACAATGGTCCAGAGGTGTGCCGAAGATGACTGACCTTGACCTATGTTTGTAAGGTAATATACTATCTGTTATGATATAACATAAAGAAATATAGCTATACTTTCCTAATTAACACCACGAATACATCTGACAATGGTCCAGAGGTGTGCCGAAGATGGCTGACCTTGGCCTATGTTTGTATGGTAATATACCATCTGTTATGATATAACATAAAGAAATATAGCTATACTTTCCCAATTAACACCACGAATACATCTGACAATGGTCCAGAGGTGTGCCAAAGATGACTGACCTTGACCTATTTTACCAAGGTCAAATTATAGTATTCGCTATATTCTTTTTTGAAGAATTTAACCTAGGGTCTTCAAGTTCATATTACATATATGCAATGGTGATTGACTAGAAGCCTATCCCAGTAGAAAGACCTGAACCTATTTTATCCAGGTTCGATTCTGTTTAGTACTGTATTCCATGAAGGATTATATTTACATCGTCCAAATTTATACCACAGATCTATGCATGGACCAGGAATCTATTGAATATCACTGACCTTGATCTATTTTATAAAGGTTAAATTATATATGTTAAGTCTAAGATCTCCGAATTCATGTTCCATATGCAATTAAGTTAGAATAGACCAGAATATTGTTGAAAATGACTGACCTTGATCTATATTTCCAAGATCAAATAAATTGATTAGATTACTAGCTGTATAGAAGAGTATATTTAGAGCTAAGAGTTTGGTCATGCTGTACTTAGAACCTCAGTGCAAAAAATTTCCCCATCAGTTAAGACCCTGTCAAAAGCTGACCTGGCTCAACTTCTAAAATGAGAAAACTACAGTCAATCCTACTAGATCACATTTGTGTTAACCTACATGATGCCACATCTTATGCAATGCATGATTGCTGAGTTTAGACAATAACTGATAGCCGAAGGGGATAGGAGTCCACTGGACTATTTTTATGATATCTCGAGAGAAGGGGCATGTAGTATAACCTCAACATCCAAAGTAAAAAATAAAATTTTGATATCACCAGGCTTATTTTTGTATAATATGGGATATTGTATGGTCTGCATGTAACCCGATTATCAACCTTACTATAAGATAGAATTTTACGAAAAATTGCCAATAGTGGATTTGTCCAAAATGAACTAATAATTTTTCTACAGCAAACAATAAATGAGATAATTAATTAAAATGGCGAATCACCAGGCTTTTCTTGAAGACATTAGGATGTGGATATGGCCAAGCATCGTCATAAAGCAAAATTATTCCGATTTCTCCAAGTCAGTTCGCCAGCATTCCTTCTTTATTTTGGTCAGATTACCTTGTATGTTGGACAGGAGTCATCAGCAGTCTGCTTAAGGGGAATGGTAGAAAACATTATCGGTACCACTGAATTGACTCAAAATTGGAGCACAGAATTCAGAAAGAAAAACAATATTTTGTGTGTGGGACATTGTTACTCTATTTCTCTATTCTAGTTTGACTGCTACAAAAAAAGATAATTGTATCCGACTGACAGTTCTTGCAGAAGATAGTCTGCTCTCGCCATTCAAGGGAATTCTGCAATTTACTGGCTGTGAACTCATACGATTAGAGCTTTCTAGACAAATTACAAGCTTTTGGTCCATCATTCATAATTCAGCCGTCGTCCATTAAAGAATATCCGCGTCCATAATCCAAGGAACTATTCCATATTCCATATAACAATGTTAGCACCAATTTCAAAAAGACAATCATAGTATGCATAAACATAGGCAAGAGAGAAGCGGTCAACTGTTTTCAATGATGCCGGCAAGACGTCATGATGTTCCAAAAATATCAAATCTGTATCGCTGATCAGTATTCTTATCAGTAAAGCCAGAGAGATTTTGGTGACCTGACAAGTGACAATGGAAAAATGAACCAGACATAAAGCTTTCCTACTAGTGATTTAACGCCCCTTACATCCGACCGTCGCCAGCAGGTGAAACGGTGATCAGCCGATGAGGCTATTTTCGCAACACAGGTGAGATGGTGTTAGAAATTTGGATTTCTTCCACATTTCTTCTGAGGTTATGGGCAATATTAATGGATATTCATTCATGGGAAATAACAGTCATTTCAATCGTTTGGTTACATATTAGAACGCCTTGTATGTTAAAGATATCGTACGAACACGCGGAGTGATGCTGTTTTCTAGCGAAGTTTCGTTTTCCCTTACCGAAATGGAAACACTGGCAATACTATGGTAACACTCTGGTAATGATATGGTAAGAACTGGTAATACTAGGGTAATACATATGGTCAGAAAACCAGATGATCTGGTTTGACTATGGTTCTATTTCTATGGTCTGGTAACAATATGGTTTGAAAAGAACTTGTCATTTTACTACGCACCACAACTGGTAATGATCTGGTTTGCACATCAGAGCTCTGGTAATGATCTGGTTTGAAAAGGACTTTGTTTTTCAGCACACACAGACACTGGTAATGATCTGGTTTGAAAAGAACTTAATGATTCAGACTGAAAGCCTATATAATTATCAAAAAGGATACTCTTGTATTGATCTAGAAAGAATTGACTTAAACATTGGTCATCTCCCTTGAACATAGAGGGCGCTGCTAGTTTGAATTTCAACTGATTTTAGGGGGAAGCTGAGCTAAAGGTCTACATAAAATGTTGTGCAGTTTGAGATCAAATAATTCACAAAAAAGGGTATGTAAATCCTGTACAGATCGTCTCATAGGGATTATGAAACTTCAGCTGGCATTCTACATAAAGCTTTTTTTATAATTTTAACCCAATAGTTTATTAAAATACTGTAGTTAATTCAAAGCCCAAGCTATAACAACAACAACATGTCCATGGAAGAGCATATGTACTGCAATAGATTTAGTGCCAGTCATCGTATACAAGTTTTAACAAAGTGTACCATGCAAATTTAACGATTTAAGAAACTACCAGTGCACATGGCATGCATGTACAAATTATTCAGTATATGTTGGAGTATAATTACAACCTATATGGCCAGCAATGGATATTCAGTATTCTGTTCTTTGACACAGATCATCGCCAGAGCATTACCAGAGCAATACCCTATCAAAACCAGATTAAAACCAGATCATCAAACCAGTGTATTATCAGAGCATTCGATCGTCAGACCAGAGCATTACCAGATCTATTGCCATATCGATACCCCATGTTCCAAAAACAGATCATTTCCCCATCAAAACCAGATTAATACCAGATCACCTAACCAGAGTATTGCCAGAGCATTTTCCATATTGATACCATATCACTCATACCATATCATTACCAGACCATTACCATATTGATACCAGATCATTGTCCCATTCTTCAAACCAGATCATTACCAGATGTATTGCCATATCGATACCCGGGCCGGCCATGTTCCAAAAACAGATCATTACCCCATCAAAACCAGATTTATACCAGATCACCTAAACCAGAGTATTGCCAGAGCATTTTCCATATTGATACCATATCACTTTTTTACTCTGGCAATGATATGGTTTTAATATGGTTTTGATCTGGTAATGCTAGGGCAATTTTGGCATATTATGGTAAGGGTTCAAACTGTTCTTATCGCTAATTACTGACACTTATCGATATATATTATCATGCGTAATTATTCTCTATTCAATGCTCTTTGCATGTCACCCAAACTTCGATTGATTTAATTGGCGTAAGCATTGATATTAATTAAAAAGTCACACCGTGTGCGTCTATCCATGCTACGGTGAACAGCACGAGCATGCTACGCACTTTTCTTGGTGCTGTTCACCGTAGCCTGGATAGATGCATATTGTGTGAATTTTTCCAATAATATCAGTACTTACGCGAATTAAATTCATTGAAGTTTGAGTGACATACAAAGAGCATTGAATAAGGAACAATTACGCATGATAATATGTACCGATTAGTGTCAGTTATTAGCGATACGAACAACTTTAAAACGAAACTTCGCTCGAAAACCGCATTGCTCTCCGTGTTCGTATGATAACTTTAAGTACAATGCGTTCTGTTACGTAAACGAACGATTAAAATGACGACTTTTATTTTCGATGAATGAATATTCATTCATATTGCCCATAACCTCCAAATTGCTAACACCCCCTCACCTTTATTGCGAAAATAGCCCCACCGGCTGACCACCGTTTCACCGGCTGGCGACGGTCGGATGTAGGGGGTGTTTAAACAATGGATTAAAAAATGCAATATATTTCAGCACACACATACATACCTGTTACATCTTGCACAGTTCGAAGGAAACTCCGTGTTGATCTGTGTTTGAGTCGTCAAGGATAAATACAGGTAAATTCCTCTTGAAGAGTTGCCGGCCATATTAGAACGGATCGACGAGACCCTCGTGTTGTAGATGACTTGAGACTTTTTCCAGCTTAATGATCTCACAGTAAATGCACTTTATAGTACAAGCAAATACACAAGTGATCAAGAAACTAGTCGTCTCCAGGTTCATATCGCTGATTAGCCTCCCAGACGCCTGGATAGTGGGACTGTCCTCAATATACCGACATATTCGCTCTTGGGAAACGGTTTGTTGATAATCTGGGATTCATAACATTGTCACATGGATGGTGTTTGATTGGTGGTTGGTTGTTTGAAGTTTAACGTTGCACCTAACCTTATTGGTCACACGGCGAGTCGACGCGTGGTGTTTGACAGTCGTATTTTTGACAAGAACACGTTGTGGGGAGAAGTGAAGCTTGAATATCAAATACATACTTGAGGCAATACACTGATCGTTTAAACATTTCTATGAGTACAGGTGTATTGATCAATATGTGAATAAGCAATAAAAGTAAATAAAATATGTCAGCTATTCCTGGGATCCTTACTTCATTATACTTCTAAGATCTACAATATGCCGACCAACCTGCCCAGTGTGATAACTGAGATAAAACTATCACTGCAAGTTTTCAATTCCGTTGTACCCCAGACACAGCACGACGTGTATTTATTTATTTGTCACCCCATAAATTGTTTCCAAGTCCGCGCACTATATTTATAAGGTTCTGCGATCGTCTTTTTGCAGTATCATTAATCGAATCAACTATCATATCAAACAGATCCAAAACATGAAAATAAATAATGAACCCGGGTGGTATAGCAGACTCAATGCGTCATCTCAAGTAAAGACTCTAAGAGGTCGGTGTGATGGATAAGAATGTCTGGTGATTAGTATTCCTTTTCATATCCTTTTCTATTGCAACTAAGGACGGACACTTGTCCCCAATGGCAATGTGGAGAAAAGCAAGTGTCCTAGCTAGGTTAGAAGATAGGGGCTGGACACTCTACTGCAAATAATTTGATCCAGTTTGATCTAGTGTTTTGTATGAGCCAATATATTAAGATTTCCAGTGCTGTCATTCACTGGATCATTGAGTCGAGTTAAAAAAACAGTTTGGATCATTGAGTCAAGTTGACGACTATTGTGGATCATGGAGTTTTTAGGAAAGCGGAGTTCATATTCGTAATTATTGTTGGCTCACTACTGCTGGATCAATGTTCTGGCATCTTTCATGTCAGTGTAAGTTACAGGTTTTGAAAAATGAGTTGTGTCCCTTAGTTTTGCTGTCTTATTGATACATGTGAGAAGAAATGATTATTGATAACAAGAGTGAGTGAGTGAGTTAATATGACTTAACGTCGCTTTCAACTATATTTCAGTCATATCACGACGTTGGGTCCTATATTCCTTTTCACACCCATGAACCACACGGGTGGGGTCCTATTTCTTTTCACACCCTGGAACCTCACGGATGCCTCAGTTAGTCGCCTCTTACTGGTAACAAGAGTATTCTTATATAAGTTACATGTACATCAGTTACTAAACACGTGACGAGCATGATTTTTGACAGTCGGGGAATAACTTCAGAAGTTATAAAAAGTTATGAATCTGCAGAAGTTATCAGTTGTGGTGCCCATTTGTCTGCAAAAAAGTTGACTAGCGTGAAGATAACATGATCTTCCCAATGTAAACATGGCAAGATTATATTAAATGGATTATGTCAACATTCCGTCATCGGAGTACCGATAACTTTAGGAGGGTATAGCATGATAATTTGCATAATGAACAAGAATGTGTGCACTCAAGTGATACATGTACCTCCTTAGTTGAACTTAATAATATATCAAAGTGCTAAAAAACCTACCACCTTCAAAAAGACATCCCCCCACCGTCCTCTTTAATAGAATTGAATAATGGCAGCACTCCCTCTCAGAGCCATCACCAAGTTCTGAGTGTCCATGGAGTATATTGGAAAATGAGCTGCTCTATTTTTAGCCAAATCAGCTTGAAATTTGAAAAATATTTTAATCCAGAGTTATATTTATGTTATCATGGTTATGAAACAATGGAAAATGAAAAAGAACTTCTCCAATTTTCAGCCAAATCAGCTTGAAATTTGAAAATATAATACAGAATTAGGCCACATTTTTTTATAACTTGCTTTACGGATCCGCCGACATTCCTCTCTGGCAACCACGAAAAAAGAAATCAGATTCTCAGAATTTTTCTTCCACGATTTCCCGCCCATATGTCCTCCCGCTGTTAAGAACAAAATGAAATAAATAAAGGTAGATTCACAGTATGTTATTTTTTCCAAAGTACCCACCGACTTATTATTCCGTTTGGGGAACCAAACAGAAAATATAAAACATCGAATATCTGCCATAGACGAGAAATGTGGTGGTGTTGTGCTATCGCAGACTCTCGCGAAAGATCGCGTGAGTTTCGGTTATGTAGCGCACCCTCTCTGTCTACCATCCAGACGCACCCTCTCTGTCTACCATCCAGACAACAGTAAGCATGACCACTGTCCTGTCTAAACATTTTAGAATACATAAACTTCTCTTTAAAGGTTTTGTCGGTCCGGTATTGTTAGGGATGATCGGGGATCTTGTGAGCAATGAAATGAGACACGATCTGTCGCTGTTTAGTATCCTAAGTTTAAAGGCTGAAACGTCACGGAAAGCCGACCTGACCTTGTGCCCAGTTCATACCCCGGTAAATTTGCTGGGGAATCGTGGCTGCAGACATAGTGGCATATACAATGAAGAGAATCCCAACGGAACAAAACAACTGGGCACACTTCCATCAATAATCGTAACTTACGTAAGAAATTTTCATCTATGAAGTATTTACGAAAAAAGTTACGACAACTTTACACGGGTTTCATGAACGTCAACGTAAATATCTTCGTAACTTTCTTCGTATCTTTTTTTCGTAACTACCGGAAGTACAGATTTGCGACAACCGTAAATGAAACTGGCGCTGTCCTAGTGACACGTGCCCGTTTGTCCTATCTCAACATGCTCAACCCATATATTCCAGGTAGAAACCAGATAAAATGCTAGAAACAGGCCTCCCAAGGAGTAAATCAAAGGCAAGTGATTCGTCACTCTCCTGAATTTGGCGTCGGGCGAGTGTTGGCGAGTTTACACTCGCCTGTGAAGCTTTTCAGAAGAGTGAATTTCAATATCAGCAAGAAAAATAATTGGCAACAAACACAGGATTCAGTAAATTTCCATATCTGTCTTTTAAGTAAAACAAACGTACCAGGTTTTTCTTTCGTCATGATTGCAATTTGCTTGTTGAAACAAGTTGTGATATGACTCCGTCACAATGATAAACAAGCAGCCAGAGGATGCTAGGTCCCCCGCCGAAATGGCAGCAATATTTTTTAGCATTGTTGGTCTTAGGGGATATACATGAGGGAGGCAACTGCTGCTTCATAGGTGTTGGATGTGGAAGGGTCTTTCTGCCTTCCCAAGTTTTAAGATCAACTCAGAACGATTGACTGAAAGTTGATTGCTTCTGTGATATAGTTTCCATGCAGTGAAGCACCGAGAAGCATCCCCAAGTGACATCTCAAGGAATTATCTGCAAACCAAATTTGACGAGAAGCTGAAGGCATCCTCAACCTGCTGCCCGGAAACCAAATTTTAAATTGCCACCAGTTGTCGCCACCTGTAGGTGCAAGTGAGCGAAATGCAATCCCAAGCATCATCTCATGGCATGGTAGCCTACATGTATTAGCCTATAGTATCTTCTACAGGGGGCTAATGATCGGCTGATGCAGCAACAACAACATTTTCCCAGTTAGACGGCAGATTCAAAAACGAGGCCGCGCTATGTCATCAGTCAATTGAGACAGTCACGTGGTTGTGTATGAAGATTGGGGTGGGTCTTATCTAATAGTGATCCAATGAAAATGCTCGTATTAGTTTAAAATGGCGGGGTCGAATGACCAATAACTGAACGGGAGACAGCTGGAACAGTATGTTGACACTGTCTGTTAATACAGGGGCGTCGGAAGCAAATTCAAAGTGGTACGGCCACTATCATTGCACTTTAGGTGAGGATCCAGGGGCCGCCCAGGCCCCAGATGCTCCTGGGGTCTAGATCGCCGAAGAAGCGTTCTGAGCGATAACTGGCGTCAATCAAAATCACTCTACATTGAAGTATATTTTTAGTTCTTTCCTAACCCTTTTACCATTGAAAACGCAATCGATGGTGGTTTTCTGCGATGCTGAATTACAAAAAATTGTGTATAGTATAGTACTGTATCCTAGGCACATCGTGTAGAAGTCACCGAGATGATGCATCGATAATGTATACCAAATTTTACATTGAGCATTTGAACAGTGTCAGAGATAGGGATCATTAATGATTTTACATAAATTAAAGATGGTTGCCCATCCTTCCCGTCACTCAGAGGAACTAATTTGGTTATTCATTAATGCAAGTCTCCTCATACATCGATGCTGTAAATCAAGTTTCGTATAGAACATTTGAATGGTATCAGAGATAAACATCATTAAAGATTCTGAATAAATTAAAGATGGCCGCCAAGATTTCCGCCCAATCAGAGAAACCAGATCTGTCATTCATCGTGTCTCTTGATGCATCAATGCATGATGTATACCAAATTTTGCACTGAGCACTCCAACGGAATCAGAGATAGATCATTAATGATTTTGCCTAAATTAAAGATGGCCACCAAAGGTTTTCAGTCAATCAGGTCCCGATTCAAAGTATCTGGATGTATTGATGATATATACCTACCTTCATATAAAACAATTGAATGGTAACCGAGATATGTATGCTATCATTATCGATTTCGCATGAATTAAAGATGGCATCCAGGGTTCCCCGCTAATCGGAAAAGCCTGTTTGGTAATTCGTTGAAAGTTGCTTGATGTATCGATGATGTATATCAAATTTCGTATTGAACAGTTGAATGGTTTCCGAGATATGGATCATTATCCATTTTGCATGAAATTAAAGATGGCTGCTAAGGTACCAATCAGGTCCCAATTCTATAGGCTTCTGGTCCTTGACTAGGCAAATAAGCATACCAAATTTTGAATTCATCAGCGAAACAGTTTTCCGGCTATCTCGCTCACGAACGGACGTACGGACAGACGGACGTACAAGATGATGACAATACCCCATGGCCAAAAATGGCCGAGGGGTAAAAACATTGGTCTGTGCCTGATAAATTTTAAGCCTTTTGGGGTTGCAACTCATTCATAGAAAGCTCCCTGTACATGAACAACTGCACTGACAACTGCATGCCATCATCTGTCAGTCTGTAGACCAGCAAGGTTGAATTCAGTTCAATTCAGGAAATTGATCATATGCACAGTGTGCACCCAAACATTAGGAACACAGTTGTAATTAATATAGTAATATACGTGTGTAGACAAATGATTCGTGCAGAAGCTTCAGGGTAAATCCTATGATGTGCAATACAATTATTTGTTAGCAAAATTGAAGGGAATGTTGTCCTTCGTTTAAGATGACACGAAATTCAAAAATCAGGGATTCAGTACTGCGGGGATTTCCCCGCCAGTTATTTCACATTATACTTCTGAAATAAAATATGGTTCATGCAAAAGCTTTAGGGTAAATCATATGATGTGAAATAGAATGATTTCATATAGCAAAATTGAAGGCCCATTGAAGGCCCATTTTGACTGGAACGGACAAGAAGAAGAGAAACTCAGTGGTGCCACCTTCAGGCAGATGTTGCTGAAATGCAATACGGACTGGCGTCCTGTTGCAAGGAATGCGTATTCCGAATTTCGGAATAACCCAACACAGCATTTAGGAAGTTATTGCTTCGAACAGATGTACACGGAAAAAAAATCTATTTTGACCCAGTGGCGCCACCTTCAGGCCGATGTTGGTGAAATGCAATACGGACTGACCTCTTGTCGCAAGGAATGCGAATGCTGAATTTCGGAAGAATCCAACAGAGCGTTAGGAAGTTATCGCTTCGAACAGACATGCACGGACGTACACGAACACATCCACGGACTCAAAGAAGCAAGAACCAGTGGCGCTACCTTCAGGCAGATGTTGCTGAAATGTAATACGGACTGGCGTCTTGTCACAAGGAATGCGTATTCTAATTTTGGAAGAATCCAACAAAACTTTAGAAAGTTATCGCTTCGAACAGACATGCACGGACGTACACGGACATCCACGGATGCAAAGAACTAGTGGCGCCACCTTCAGGCAGATGTTGCTGAAATGCAATACGGACTGGCCTCTTGTCGCAAGGAATGCGAATGCTGAATTTCGGAAGAATCCAACAAAGCGTTAGAAAGTTATCGCTTCGAACAGACATGCACGGACGTACACGGACATCCACATACGCAAAGAAGCAAGAACTAGCGGCGCCACCTTCAGGCAGATGTTGCTGAAATGCAATACGGACTGGTGTCTTGCCGCAAGGAATGCATATTCCGAATTTCGGAAGAATCCAACAAAGCGTTAGGAAGTTATCGCTTCGAACAGACATGGACGGACACACGGACATCCACGGACATAAGGAGCAAGAACTAGCGGCGCCACCTTCAGGCAGATGTTGCTGAAATGCAATACGGACTGGCGTCTTGCCGCAAGGAATGCATATTCCGAATTTCGGAAGAATCCAACAAAGCGTTAGGAAGTTATCGCTTCGAACAGACATGGACGGACACACGGACATCCACAAACACAAAGAAGCAAGAACTAGCGGCGCCACCTTCAGGCAGATGTTGCTGAAATGCAATACGGACTGGCGTCTTGCCGCAAGGAATGCATATTCCGAATTTTGGAAGAATCCAACAAAGCGTTAGGAAGTTATCGCTTCAAACAGACATGGACGGACACACGGACATCCACGGACACAAAGAAGCAAGAACCATTTTAAAGTCCCCGGCCGCGTTGCGGCGGGGGACAATAAATCGACAGAACAGCGTTCTCAGTAGTGGGCGGATATGGCGAGGGTCCAAGGAAAAGTACAACTAAGTACAGAAGCGGCAATCAATCCTAGTCCGAAAACAACAACCAGGCAGAAAGACACCACATATTCCTGCAAGCGATATTATGGACATTTTAGCAGAAACAGGAATAAGAATATCTTGAAAAATTAATACAGAATTTCCCGGGAGCTAAACATCTTATTCATTCTGAAGATTCCACTTCGTCTCAGTTTCAAGTTACATATTTGCACACAACCTCAGTGCGGCCATCCTTGGAAGCATGGTCCGTAATCATAATGGATAAACTCGAAACAACAACTCGAAATCGGGCCGTCAAAATGTGACTGGATGGTTTACCGATTGCAATTTAGTATATTTGGTTCTGCCAAGGCGTGAGCCAGATACTATTTTATGGTAGGAAGAAATATTTTTCAAATGGAGATCATAATGAACTGGCGAGTGATTGATAACTCGCCATTTTCAGAATCCAGGCGAGTATGAGGCGCGCGAGTGATCACTCGCCACTCGTCGGGAGGCCTGAGAAAGAGATTGGAAAAGCAACATATTTAGAAGGTTTTCTTCTTGGGCATGTATAACTCCGTAACAGATCCAAAATTTGTAACTTTTCTGGAGCTGTTTGCCGCGCGAGTTGAACGAAGACGAAATTAAATTGCGAAATGTCAAGAATGTGTGCCAGCCAGCGCTGTCTGTTTTAGTTTAGTGTAAGGCCACGCAAACGCTTGGAATATTGTCTTTATAAGGTAATGTACACACATTAAAAAGTTTCCTTGGGAATGTCTATAAAATTGATCTGATAACTGGAAAGTCCAGACAAATGCGGAAGTTTGATCAACATGACGAAGCCGAAGGTCCCGGATTTTGATATGCGGGAAACGAACATCGTTGAAGCGTTAGTTTCCATAAACTATCACAGAAAATTGTATATTGTACACATTCACTGAACACTTGTGCAAACCGATGACAAGGATCTGTTAGTCTGCTAGTTCAGCATAAATTGTGTCACTTTTGAAAATGTTGCAAATAAATCGCATGCGGTAAGCTGAAATTTCACACACCTATAAGTTATAACTCAGGCAATTTGGAACAAATATAGCTGACATATTTGAAGGATCTCACACCATGTTATGAGAGAACGCTGGAATTAGACACGTTACGGAATCCCAGTCCACTCCGGTGACAAAACTCGGAGAAAAGTATTGTAGGCAGTTCCTAACTTTCTAGACAAATTCAAATGTAACATTTAATGGAGCTTGAAAAACCCACCAAAACTGGAACCGGAAACATAGTTGAGTAAACAATGGGATAGTTACATCTAGGTGGCAGAGATTCTAGTACTTTACAGAGTGATATTTTTACTTTATGTGGACATCCAGCTGTACAGGAGAGCACTTTTTACTGAAATCATCAGGCTAAGTAGATGCAAATTAATTTATTGATAGTTATATTGAACTCTCATTATCAACTCCAAATAATTTCCAAGGTTTGAATTCATTTTTAAAAATATTGGTAAATTTGACATGCCATACGTACAGTAAGATCAAATTCTAAAAAAAATCCTGGAACACTTTTGAAGTGTACGTGACTAATTACCACAAATTTACCACAAACAACCACACTGTAAATCAACTGCCAGTGTCAGAAGTTCAGGATGAATAACACTGATACACCACCTGTTGATATAAAAGTTATCATAAATCAGATATCAGCCATGCTTTGCTAAGAATGAACCGTATCTCATTGCTGTCATTTCCCTCAACCAAACAACTTCTCATCCTTCACAAACTACACACAATTTTGTTTAATACCACAAATAATGTGAGGATGTTATTCTCATTTGTATGATTTATAATAAAAAATCTATACAAAATTTAACGAATGTTCAAGTACAAATTAAAAACTACAAAGTGACAATACAGTGATACTGGTAAAGTAACCACAAATTTAGCACAAACACCACAACAGAGATTTAGCTGCATTTTGCACAAACAAACAAACACTTCTCACTTTAGTCAGTAAGCTTATTTGAACAATAGGAGTTGAAGCAGTTTCCTTGTGACTATTTTTCTCTCTCAACAACCTACGGGTCCCCCGTTATATTAAGTTATTGTGAACTTTCATAATCTGGGGTACAAAGGATCATGGGAAAATTATACATGGTGCCCAGAATTGATCATTAAATTTAAAAAGTGCTGCAAGCAGCCTTTCACACAAACAATGACTTTTCAACTGGTAAGAGTTGAATAACCTGGCTGTGACAATAGTAATAATCAAATTGCAAGATTATAAATATTGTAAACTGATAGTTGTTATACAGCCAGGATACATGTAGCTGAGATATTGCTGATTGCAATGTTGTATTTCAACTCACTCGTTTTTTTATGGTGTTCTATTTGGGCCAAGTTTGCGTCGCGTGGCGACTTTTAGACACTCGCCACTCGCCACGCGCCGTGGACCTCTCCGGCGCGCGGCGACTGGCGACTTTTTGCTATCTCTTAACCATGTGTTAACCTGCAAAAACTCGCCAGTCGCCACCCGCCGTAAAACACGGCGAGTTTCGCTCTATCTCTTAACCTGGAAAAACTCGCCGCGCGCCACTCGCCGGATGAACCACGGCGCGCGGCGACTGGCGACTTTTGACTGTAGTGAAACTCGCCACTCGCCACGCGCCGTGGACCTCTCCGGCGCGCGGCGACTGGCGACTTTCTGCTATCTCTTAACCTGCAAAAACTCGCCAGTCGCCACCCGCCGTAAAACACGGCGAGTTTCGCTCTATCTCTTAACCTGGAAAAACTCGCCGCGCGCCACTCGCCGGATGAACCACGGCGCGGCGACTGGCGACTTTTGACTTCTGGAATTCTCAGGACTTTTTCTCAAGTGCGCATGCCCGGGGAGCATCAATTATCGGAATATTTTGTTCGAAACATGCTGTCATTTAATTTAATTTTAAATCTCTTCCTCGTGCATAAATATACATAATTTCTAATGAATGAACTCTCCAGCTACATCTGATGCTATATGACTAATTTTGAAGATGTAAGCTATCTGTAATAATTAATATAGTTGTTTTTTAATGCAATACGCATATAGGGCAATCTAATTTTGTCAAATGTGCAATTATTTCTTTATTAAAATACTCGTTATCCGTTTCTGTGCAGAACTTGCATACTATCGTTATTATCTGCTGGTATACAGGGATTCATGGACGTCCATTTTTACTACCGTTAAACGGTAGAAAAAAAATGCCAAAAACTGAATATAGACAGCAAAAAACTCAAAAGTGTACGTTTTGGACAAGAAATACTCAATGTTTTTGACGAAAACTCAATACTCGAAATGGTGCAAATCCAACTGGATTCGCGCAAGCAAAGCTTAGCTTAATGGGTGTGTTGTTCATTCAGGGAGATTTATTCAATATTTCATGGAAATTCAAGTCAAATAGCTGACCTGAATCAGAAAACTGTGAGATATCCTTTCATCTTTCAGCGAAACGAACACAAACGGAAGTGGCGGTTGCGCATGTTTTGATGACGTAATGCGCTAACTAAACCTCGGAGACCTTTGCTCGATTATTTTTTGGGAGCCTCGAATACTCTCTGTAATGGTTCCCGACTGGCGCCAAAGGCGTGAGTGTATTCTCCTTCGCTCGGCTGCTGGTGCACTGCTACCTACGTTAAACCCAACAGGCGAAAACAGTCTATATGAAGAAATTGAATGCGGTCAGCGAACACGCGGTCAGCAGACGGGACAGTGAAAATAAAACCTGGGACATTTTGGATATCATTTAGCAGATGAATTTGATTCGGATTCGTTCATAATTACAATGACAAACAATTTTCCCAAGACAGAACATCGGGCAAAGTAGAATCAAGCGGTAGGAAATTTATAAAAATAAAAATGGATCGTTTTTTCAGACATTGCCTGTATGAGACCTGTCATGAACAACAACAACAACACGGTCTAGCACTTGACGTTGAGAACACACATTTCTTCAGAAGTCAGTTTTTTTTTAGGTCGAGATTTTAACTTTAACGGCATTGCATTTCTTGTGCATGTCCGTGACTCGAGAATTTTTGTTGGTCATCTTTATCTTTCACTGTAAAAACCATCATGGTATGAAATGAAAAAATGTGAGACAATAAAATCTGGAATTTCCTTATTTTTTTAATGTTGTTGCGTATCTCATATAAATCCATAGACAACTGTTAAGCCTAGTCTTTATATAAAGGTTCATTAATAACAATTATTTGTTTTACTGCTTTTTTTTTACAATGCAGACAATTCCAATATTTGTTTCATATGCAATACAAAGATACAAATGAAATAAAATTAAGAGTATATATACTTACCACTTAGCAAAAATGTTTGGGTTGAATACTGCTTAACAATCACTTACCTGAACTAATTTGTGCTATTTTAGGTGTGCTAACCACCCTCCTCAGAATAAATGAGGCAATTTCAATTTTTCCCATTGAGAAGTTTATGTCTAGTTGTGCAGTAACCAGCTCTAGTGAAAATTGCAACTGGTCGCAAAATGCTTGGTTCCGTAAATTTGGATTCTTTAGATTCTCGCAAACTAAGTCACTGAGAATCCAACTTCATTCTTGCAAAATTTTGCGAAATTGTACCCCTGGAGGTGGCGGGATTTATTGACAGTTCCTTCGTTCTGAAGTTCGATGGCGACCATGCGATGGACATAAAGTAGGAGTCCGAGTTCAAGACATCATTGTGCTGGACAGCTGCTATATCTTACGTGAAAATCCGCTGATGATGTAAGGATTTTATAGCGTTTCTTGCAAGCGTTATATGATATATTTTTGAATGTTTATGATAGTTTGTGATCTCTTACCGCTGTTGTTGTTGCTACAAACACGAGGTCCAAGGGATTGTTTGATAAAGACGGACAGTCTGATATCTGAAGTTGTGAAGTTGATGAGAAATTACTTGATCTTCGTATTGTTATACGTACCATGTTGTCTTTCTAAGCGAGATTCAAATCTGACCTCAAACTGGAATCTGTTATCTTAAAGTTCTAACATCAGAATGTTTTCATATGAACTCTCTTGGGGATGATCCTGGTACGTGTCTTACCTCTGTTTATAAGTTGTATTTTTGTAGAATATTTTAACATCAAGACACTCCTCATGCATGATCGAGATGGCATGATCGGGGTCAAACATGAGAAAAATTGTCAGTAATATGCCATGGTCTTGAAATCTATTAAAATAAGTGAGCAAGTTACAATACAGAACACATGTTTTTTTTGGTCATTCAGATGACCATTATCCAAATCACATTAGATAGCTCACCTTAGTACTACAGAAACTGTTTGTTCATATCTTAATTGGTAGGGTGGTAAAAACATTCAAGAACTCAATATCAACTTGTGGATGGGCCGTAAAAACTTGAAAAAACTCAATTTGAGCATAAAAAGAACTCAATATTTTATATTGGGTAGAAAAAATTTGGACTTCTATGAATCCCTGGTATATTTTAAAAAGTTGACACCAAGACAACATTTTCAATCGTTTTTTTAATCTATTTTTTATATAAGTGCCTATATATATTAATAAAACAGCATATCGTTTTCAATTCAGAATGAATCGCTTTGAAATTGTTCGTTATTTAAGATACAATAAAGCACTCGACGCGGGAATTTTGTTTTACAAGATAAAAGCAACGTCAACTAATATGCTGTATGAAATATTAAGAATGCGAATAGAGCGTCATCGTCATATTGATTAAAAAAGTAAGAAAAAATGCTAACAGTTTCTCTGGATGATTGAATTTCTCTCTTCGTAAGTTTTATGTGAAAAACGGGCGATATCTTTGTATAAGAGATCCTTTATTGCTGTTTTAATCCATAGAGCGGCTCTTTGTTGGGTTGATATTTCCTGTATCACAACCCCTACAAACTATCAAGACCCTATTTTTAAAGATGAAAAGACGTATTTCTTTCAACAGTTTCCATATTTTTTTTACTTCCTCAAATTCGATGAGATCGCGACTATGATTTATGATATTGCAACTGCATAATTGATGCTCCTCGGGCATGCGCACTTGAGAAAAAGTCCTGAGAATTCCAGAAGTCAAAAGTCGCCAGTCGCCGCGCGCCGTGGTTTGTCCGGCGAGTGGCGCGCGGCGAGTTTTTCCAGGTTAAGAGATAGAGCGAAACTCGCCGTGTTTTACGGCGCGTGGCGACTGGCGAGTTTTTGCAGGTTAAAAGATAGCAGAAAGTCGCCAGTCGCCGCGCGCCGGAGATGTTCACGGCGCGTGGCGAGTGGCGAGTTTCACTACAGTCAAAAGTCGCCAGTCGCCGTGCGCCGTGGTTCATCCGGCGAGTGGCGCGCGGCGAGTTTTTCCAGGTTAAGAGATAGAGCGAAACTCGCCGTGTTTTACGGCGGGTGGCGACTGGCGAGTTTTTGCAGGTTAAGAGATAGCAGAAAGTCGCCAGTCGCCGCGCGCCGGAGAGGTTCACGGCGCATGGCGAGTGGCGAGTTTCTAAAAGTCGCCACGCGACGCAAACTTGGCCCAAATAGAACACCATAGTTTTTAGCTGGGGGTGTTTTGAACAGAATGAACATCAATTGGTTTGGCTTCTCACTATACATGTAGTTGTTAGTTCACAACATTCTGAACAAAATGAGCATACGATGGCTTTACACCAGTTGCTTTCTATAAGTTATCAATATGAATGTTATGAAAAGAATGAACATTTATATCACTATTCATTCCATGTACATGTAAGCTTATATACATGTGTTAGCTGTCGATGTTCTGAACAGAATCAAAATGTGTATGTCTTTTCTTCAATTGTTAGATTGGAATCTTCTGAACAGACTAAGCATGCATGTGGCTTTTTTCACTATTTGTCAGCTGAACACTAATCAATTTATAGTGACAAATATTATGAAATAAGAATTATAGCAAACTATTTTCTTTGTACATCCATGTGAATAACCATGATGAAACATTTTAGTTCAGACAGCAAAATAATGCAATTCTGGAATAAATGCTAAAATTCCATCTGTCAAATCCAATATACATTGTCACATATACATGTCACCAAAAGCTAATCAGCTTGAAGTGTGTTGTGACATTATATCAGAATAGCTACATGTTGATGGCACTGGCACTTATCAAACCAGTGTGAGTGAGTGAGTTGGCTTTGACATCGTTTTCTACATTATTTCAGTCATATCACGACATGCCTACATGTGCCAGAACATGAGTGTCCATAGTTCCTATTATCCTGGACACTGATCAGCACAGCCAGTACAGCACCCGGTCACCCATCCAAGTATTGACCGAGCTCAATGTTGCTTAACTTTGGTGATCTGATGAGAACCGGTGTGTCCAACATTATTCTGTTTGATTCGCTTCTGATGTAGCATATTGAACATGTTGAAACACAATCATGATTTTTCAATCAGCTTAAAATTTTGAATCCTCTTCAGTATAATGTATCTACAAAATAATTCAGTCTGGACAGTAAAACAATGCCTTCGCAGAAAAAAGTTGAAATTGTAGCAGTCCTATTCCATATTGCATTTGTGCATACTCCATGGCATGAATACCATGTGTCATTATACATATTGAAACAGACAAACCGCTATCAAACCATTTTAATTTTAAGCCAAACATTTATAACTGTCCACCAAATTCCCTCAGCCAAATTTGACCATTGTTAGTGTCGTCCGTCCACCTGTCTGACTGTCCATCATCCTCGCCTCACCAAGAATAAGGCTTTCCAAATCCATAGATACAGCTATATGTACATCAACTTGGGCTACATGTATATATGCCCAGTCTTTCTCAATTTACCACAGCTCTGTCAGACAGGGGTTTTAGGATCATTGGGCTATTTCTTATTGTTTTTTGAGCCATCTTCGGATTTGTTTCAATACTAATAGTTATTTTGACTCTGCATTACCTGGTAAATATGCCATAAATAATATATGTCACACATATTACATGTAAAACACCAGCTACCATCAAACTATAAGAGAAGAGGGGGCTGTCCAACATGTACCATAATGAAGACCACCTCTTCTCCATACTTTTGTTCCCTAAGTATAATTTGAAACTGAAAATGATTATCGGCTCCCCATATAATAATAAATGAACAGTCACAATGTACACTCTAGGTACCATAGACATGGTCACTACAATCAACGGGACTCGGTAGCCAAACCTGTTGTTAGACTGTTCTTTGAAATGTCCAGTAATGGCCTACTACCATTTCAGTTATGTGACACAACCAATATGTTCTATTGTACTTTCCCCATATACTTTCACCATGCAGTACCAGTACTTTAAGAGTAGGTTGGCAACCAGCTTTGAGTTTCAGGGTCATGCAGTGTCAATAATGTATTGCTGTCAAGCAATATGGTAATATGGTATAGTCATCATCATAACACATAAATTCACCCTCCACCTTAGAATCAGGGTTACTCTGGACTGACCATGATCCATTTCCAAAGGTCACATGTTGAATGTGGTGAACAGAGAGCATATGATTGTGAACACAGTATGTACATCATGTTTCTCGAAAACAAATTGAGCTGGCATCACGATATTATTTGAAATGATACTACATGTAGTTTATGGAGGCCTGAATGGATTCCACACTGATGAAACTATTAGGACAAATTTTCTGTTAAAGGTTATACAAAATGGTCTCAAAATCTGCTACTTTTTTGTGCTAAATTGTTGTAGAGGTGATTATATAGACTTGTTTTACATTCTTGTATGTTTTCAAACTGCCCAAGGTTGGAAATAGCAGCAGTAAAGTGCGACGATTTCATGCCCCTTTCAAAACGGCGAAAGCTGTGACCGCTTGACCTGTGACGTCACAACCTGATTATGATCTGGCTCAAATACAATGTAAATGCCTGTTGTGACGTCCAAATGTCAGCGACATCACGCTAGAACTCCCACAGTTGGGTGAATCTTTCGTAACAACGCCCGACGTCATAGACTATGACGTTTACGGTGCAATCGTAATCAGGTTGTGACGTCATGCACCAGAGGTCACGGCTCCAATACGTTTTTCCCCACATGTGTGCTATTCGTGTCCTAAGACCCACTTCGACATTATTCGAGAAAAAAATACTAATTTGTTGTTTGGAACACTTGGGTATGTTTTAATGCAGAGTAGTACATGTATACATGTAGAGTCATTTGGTATAACCTTTAAAGCCCCATTACAAATTGCCATGTATTATGAAGTGATGCACAAGCAGGGATCGAGTGTGATCAAACATTTTCACTGGGTTGTAGAATCTGTACTATATAGGTCAAGTTTACTCCAGAATTACTTCTTTTGAAAGATTCGTGGTCAAAACAACAGAACCTTGTTTGAACATGATATATTGAAAATAAATTAGGTGAGCATCTCAATCTCTCTCATAATCAGTGGTGCCATATGAGAGCCTCTAAATGGAGTTCACTTCAAGATGACTATGACCTAATTCAGGGTTCATACATGTACGCCTCATGGAAAGTCTTTAAAATTCCTGGAATTAATTGCTAACCTGGAAAGTCCTGGAAAATGCTTAAAAATATAGTTAAACTCAGAATGGAAACTCCTGGAAGAACTATAGATACTTTCACCTTCTAAGAGATGACACTTCACCTTTCTGTGCCAAAATTTGTTCCTGAACTTCATTAATTTGATCATCTTTGTTGTGAGTTATTGTATTAAACACTCCTGAAAAATTAAAATTATTGACCTGAAAAGTCCTGGAATAATCCTGGATTTTTTGTGCTGTAAGTGTATGAACCCTGTAATTTCAAAGACTACAAGAATGAATGCAATATGCTTCACAACCAAGCAGCAGCTGCATGGGATGACTGGCGGAGTGGTTCTCTCTATGCTTATCTATGGGGAATAATTTGAACTTGCAATTTTAGCACCAGTCAAATTTATCTGGATTGCCAAAATATGCATAATATAGTCAGCATAGTGATCCTTTGTACAATATGAAGGTAGTGGAAAGCATAACATTTTTGTGCCAGGTTTCACATACTTTTCCACACATAAGCATAGGGAGATCTTGGACTGGAATGTCCATGACTAGCTGATAGTGCTCCAGCTTTAACTGTTACGCTGCTGACTTCTTCTTTACGGTGCACTGCAAAAGTTCCCATTTTTACGATGTATTACACTATTACACCCGGGTTTTATGAGCGAAAATATCATTCATAGATGTGTGCCAAGATTTGCCTCACGTAGCAGCTGGTCCATAATGGTTCGGTCAACGTTTATTTGATTTCATTTTATGCCGAAATATATAAAATTGTCAGCGTAAATAAAATTTATTGGAAGAGACTGCAGTATTTTTGGTATAATTGCGGTCGGAAATGGCGAATTATGAAGAATTACAGCGGAAAATCTTGGTTTTTCAGCTGCCTTTCTCCCGGGTCTTTTCCAACTTTTCGTCCGCCATTTGTAGCGTGTGACGTCTCATTGGAAAGGGAATTCCTTATAGTTTCTGATTAGAGCCTTGAATTCGTCCGATGGCCAATCAAACAGACGATAACATCGAAAATAGGCAAGAGGTCTTTTCCCGTTTCTCTTGGTAACGCTACCAGACGACCGAGATATCGGTTCCGTGATTGCATAGCGTGGTCTCGTGACCTAACATCGAAGCGATCATTGGCCAGAGACCTTCAACTGGGTCAAGCTGATCTAGAGAAGACGCCATTTTTTCTGTAATCGGCAAGAATTACGTGACGTTCAGGTCGACAGAAATGTAAAAATAAACTTCGTTGCGATGATTTCATGGTAATCCGCACTATGGAAATATAAAATGAGCTTCTGTACTTCAACTATACCAAAGAATCATATATTTTGTAAGGGTTTTCTGTAAGTATTTTATATTTTCTGAGCGGCTTCTTGACAATGTTTTATGGAAAATCGCGGTATTTTTTATTATTTTTATTTTTTTATTTCTTCCTCCCGACTTCGTTATTCCGAGACAGAGTACAGACCCCTCACTAGGCTTATTTGGCGTGGCGCAGCGCCACGCCCCTCACTTCGAGCGCCATGCCCCTAATTCAGGTTACCATGCCCTAAATAAATTTACCCCACGCCCATTTCATGGAAAATCGACTTTGCGCCATCCACAAGTCTTTATTTTTCAGCACAGTTTTTGCTTCCGACGGTCTCATCTTGTCAATCCTGGGCTAGAGTATCTTTTCCTATCTCATTCATAGAAGAGCTACAATTTTTTTACTCTCCGCAATTGGGCCACGTGTGGTATTTTCAAGTTTTTCATACAAGGAGGCGCATATCCCCCATTATGGGAGAGTGTCCATCGCTGCGGCATCAGATTGCTTCCCTTGATGCCAAAGTTTGCTCACCACGTGGCGTTCTGATCAGCGTGTTGTCAAATTTTGAAGTTTGAGCAAACTTTTCATTTTTGATCATGCCAAGCAGCGACAGAATAGCCAAAAAACGATTGTGGAGCATGGGAAGTGGTGCAAAAAACTGCAAATCTATCGGGTCGTTTTTTGAAAAAGCAACGACGACATCTGAGCCTGATATCGAAGCAGAGACTGGATCTAACAACAACATCAACAACAACAGCTCCGTGCAGTGATCCAGGTGACATCCCCGAACTCGAGTTGGATCAGCTCGAATCAAATCGGAGAAAAATAACAGCAATCCCTTCATTCTGACGAGTAACTCGAGAACCTGTTTATTTACAGCAAATTTGCATACACAATAATTCACATTTGACAAAACCTACATTTTCGTTTTGCAATATATAATGAAGTCGCACGATCACCTGTTTGAAATAATTTAAAGGTGTCCAGTTCTGAAAAAAATATCAATTTATCACATATATATATGCTGATAGTTCTTTCTCTTGGATAGGTCTGAAATGTCCCAAAAATGGCTCCGAGAGCTCTGAGAGCACCGCGCGGTCTCTGGCGGCCCCCGGCTATAAGTGCTATGATGGTATTTCCCCCATGCCCCTTTCTAATCCTGACTAGGGGTCTGGAGTATGAAGTTTACATCCAGGAAATCAAGACAGACTTAGCTAACAATATATGTATGGTTTGTATTAGGTTTCATGCATGGTAAATTTGAAAATATCGATTTTAGACAATGGTACGCGAAGACCGACAAGTTCAGGGCCACTCTCCCGGGCCCGCGGCCACTCTACCAGGCCCGCCGCAGCGTAACAGTTAATAGCTGGTCAGTGAAATAGTCACATTTGACAGAGGTTGACAATTTGAATTGGTATATGAGAAATCATCATCACGAGTGTAATCATCTGTATACATTCTCTCTGGCTCTAGCCGTTACATACAATGGCGCATGGCCAAATCCCATGGTGGCCAATCATTTGCCTTTTATGGCATGTGACTATTAAAAAGTCTATATGGCATCACATTCTGCATGTTAAATGTATCCTATATTTCTGTGGTATTCTGAACTGTGATTGAAAGAAAATGAATTTTCATTGGTCATCAGAGTAATAGGTTGTTACAATGTACATTACAGTCCCCTCAATTAGCCACAACAATCAACAATGCAGTATTTAACATTGTGTTAAATGCTTCAATTCCACAATAATGTTTGCTGCAGCCAGAATCCTAATTGTGAGGCCAGGGCTGCATTATATTAAAGAGGTAGTAGCGTGATTTTAGTTGTTCGGGTAAACTGAACAGCATGATCACTTGCAACATTTGCCAAAAGATTTTCAAGTATTGAAATCTCGTATTTTATATAGGGATCAATATTGTCAGATTCTTCAATTCGGTCTAGTGAACAACATGAAAATGGGAAATGACTGAGATGACGTCGGATAACGTGATCAGGTATCCATGACGTCACATTAGAAGCCGTCACAGTGCGATAAAAGTTCTAAGATCGAGTATGACGTTGCAAAGCATCACGCTCGGAATGCCAGTGCGCGTTTTCTGACGTCATCTCAGGCAAGTGCAGGTGCTGAACATTACGTTTTTCAGAGAATGTCAGAAGTGTGATTTCAATGCCCGTGATATTAAAAAATGAGGTCACAGAAACACGTTCACCATAGTTGCTTTCAACTACTGAATAACTTTTATCGAAATATGTTATTTGCTGAATATTTTTTAAATGACGCTTTTACCTCTTTAACAGTCGCCCGATTGCCGGTAAAATTGAGGCTTGTGATTGTGTCCAAACATTCCTTTGAATCAGATAAATTCAAATTTGTTGTTCATATATAATGTAAACATAAACCAATGTAAATCACTATAGTGCAAAGAACCCAGTAGATTATGGATTTTAGGTGCACAATAGAAGAAAATAACAAGAATATATAGTGATATCATTTCCACCCACGTGAGGCCATCAAAATAGATGAAAAGCAAATAATTGATTATAATCCCCAGAGTCTGTTTGGCAAGATAGACCTGGGTCCTGGGAATTGAGAAACATTATGAATAGCCTATCAAGCTCACCGAAGAGAATATAAGTTTGGTTCATTTATCAGACCTGTGTCACAACAATATTCAGACATCATGATCAGCTATCAAAATTCACAGCAAGATACAAAACAACTCACAGAAAAAAAAGGAGATTACCGCTCCTGGACGGTAGGGACCTACTCGTATACCTGCACAGATGGACCCAGGCAAATCTCTGTCAAGATATGATTGTTTGGGTTTGCGCAGATGGGAACCATCAGAAATGTCTCTTTGTATAGTGATAAATAATCTCAAATTATTTCTTAAGCCACAGTATATTCTGCATGTAATTTTGATTTCTACAACATACAGATTGAAACCCCTGATGCAGTCAGCAGTTCAAAATCATTCAACTGCTGAGATGTTTCTAGCAGTTGTAACTTATTAACATACAGAGCAATATAAAAACATGGTTCAACAAGGTCAGACAGAGGCTGGTTCACACACATTACTTGATGTGCAACAGAGGAGCCAGCTGAAGGAATACCCTTTACAGATCAGCAACT
>JAVTVY010050603.1:0-26922 GCA_036873755.1 Hanleya hanleyi | reverse complement strand
ATTTTAGGCCAGTGAAGGAATGTATTTGGTATAGAAATGGACCATCCTTAGTCCGAATGCGTTGTGTGAAGTGGCATCTTGTAGCAACGCTCGCCAACGCCAAGCTCAACGCTTCAACGCCCTGGTGAATTAGCCCAAAAGCTCTCATTTTTTCTAGACACTAATACATCGAAATGCAGTGACGCCCGTCAATGCCCGTCGTTACACCCTAGCCTAACACCTTGACGCCATGATATAGACCGAAGAGAGAACAACAACAACAACAAGGATGAGAGAACAACAACAAGTTTTTTCATATAGTTTATTCTCCCGAATGTTACATCATACCCACGCTGGGGGAGCCGCGTTGGGTAGGTTTATAATTCAAGAAGTCTCTTGTCCAATCAGAGGCCACCATTTGGTCCTGTCATACTCGTTCTTGCCCGTTAGATGTATTCTCGGCTGTCCAATCAGAAGTCGCCATTTCAGAAAGTCCTATCTTCGGCCATGTTCGCTCTGAACCGTTTGTTCTATGGTGTAGAGATTGACCATCCTTGGTCCGAATGCGTCGTGGGAAGTGTCATCTTGCAGTTCTCGGGGCGTAAACTCCATTTGAGGGATGTCCACAGTATCTGTGACGTCATCGGTGACGTCATCAGTACGAGTAGTAGCGACAGAACATGTTTTATAATTCGCTCAGTGCCAATTAGCATCTGTGTCGTCATTGGTGGCGTCATCACTACGAGTGGTAGCGAAATTTTGATTAGTGGTCCAATACATATGGAATGATGAGGGACACTAGTTAATCTATATATGTACAGACACCAGCACACACCTGTACCTGTGCTGCACCCTGTACCCTATACATTCAGGGTCTCCGGAGCTCGGAGCTCCGGAGCTCTTGGAACTCGGAGCTCGGAGCTCGGGAGCTCTTGGAACTCGAAGCTCGGAGCTCCGGAACTCTTGGAACTCGGAGCTCCGGAGCTCCGGAGCTCTTGGAACTCGGAGCTCGGAGCTCCGGAGCTCTTGGAACTCGGAGAGGCTTTCCCAACATCTTTGAGGCGTCCCCAACGCCCGTCTTAACGCATGGACGCACTAACGACGGTGAGTGTGAGAGTGAGTGAGTCTTCCGGTTCTGGTCACGTGACAGTAAACATGGAAAAACCCGGATGTAAGATGAGGACCCGGATGTAAAACTACAGTACCCAGGGAAGTGACCTTTGACCCTGAGCTACTCGGAAGTGACGTCATCGTACGCAGGCACACACACACACATACCTGATGCACCCACACCCTAGTGTACCCTATGCCCTACGGGCTATAGGATACAGGGTGGACCGCGTATGTGTGTGTGTGCCTGCGTACGATGACGTCACTTCCGAGTAGCGCAGGGTCAAAGGTCACTTCCCTGGGTACTGTAGTTTTACATCCGGGTCCTCATCTTACATCCGGGTTTTTCCATGTTTACTGTCACGTGACCGGAACCGGAACTCACTCACTCACACACTCACTCACTCACTCACTCACTCACTCACTCACTCACTCACTCACACACCGTCGTTAGTGCGTCCATGCGTTAAGACGGGCGTTGGGGACGCCTCAAAGATGTTGGGAAAGCCTCTCCGAGTTCCAAGAGCTCCGGAGCTCCGAGCTCCGAGCCCCCTGAATGTATAGGATACAGGGTGCAGCACAGGTACACGCGCATGCCTGCGATGACGTCATTTCCGAGCGCCGCAAGCTTTGAGCTCCGAGAGCTCCGATCCAAGAGCTCTGCCACACGGGAGCTACCACCACCACCAACGCCCGGTGGTGGCGTTGGTGGTGGCGTTGGTGGTGGTGTTGGTGGTGTGTGTGTGTGTGTGTGGTGGTATTATTGGTGTGTGGTGGTGTCTGTACATATAGAGATTAAGTCGTGTCCCTCATCATTCCATATATATTGGACGATGGGTTATAGGGTACAGGGTGCACCACAGGTACGCGCGCATGCATGCGATGACGTCATTTCCGAGCCCTGAGCTCCACAAGCTTTGAACTCCAAGAGCTCCGATTCAAGAGCTCTGCCACACGGGAGCTACCACCACCACCGGGCGTTGACGCCCGTCAACACCCGATGGTGGCGTTGGTGTTGGTGTTGGTGGTGTGAGTGTGTGTGGCGGTATTATTGGTGTGTGCTGATGTCTGTACATATATAGATTAACTAGTGTCCCTCATCACTCCATATGTATTGGACGACTAATCAAAATTTCAAAATCAAAATGACGTCACAAATGACGTCACAGATGCTGTGGACATCCCGCAAATCGTGGGAAAAAATTGGCACTGAGCCAATTATAAAACATGTTCTTTCGCTACTACTCGTACTGATGACGTCACCGATGACGTCACAGATACTGTGGACATCCCTCAAATGGAGTTTACACCCCGAGAACTGCAAGATGACACTTCCCACGACGCATTCGGACCAAGGATGGTCAATCTCTACACCATAGAACAAACGGTTCAGAGCGAAGATGGCCGAAGATAGGACTTTGTGAAATGGCGACTTCCGATTGGACAGCCGAGAATACATCTAACGGGCAAGAACAAGTATGACAGGACCAAATGGTGGCGTCTGATTGGACAAGAGACTTCTTGAATTATAAACCTACCCAACGCGGCTCCCCCAGCGTGGGTATGATGTAACATTGGGGAGAATAAACTATATGAAAAAACTTGTTGTTGTTCTCTCATCCTTGTTGTTGTTGTCGTTCTCTCTTCGGTCTGTATCATGGCGTCAAGGTGTTAGGCTAGGGTGTAACGACGGGCATTGACGGGCGTCACTGCATTTCGATGTATTAGTGTCTAGAACAAATGAGAGCTTTTGGGCTAATTCACCAGGGCGTTGAAGCGTTGAGCTTGGCGTTGGCGAGCGTTGCTACAAGATGCCACTTCACAGGACGCATTCCGACTAAGGATGGTCCATTTCTACACCAAATACATTCCTTCACTGCCCTAAAATGGCCGCTTTACTTACTACACCCGACTGTGCATGCGCAGATTGACGCGACTTGCAATAAAAACACGCCATTCTGACTCTATCCCACACAAGCTTCACTTTGATACCTCCCACAACCCATTTGGACCACTAGTGGTCCATATCGGCCCCAAAAGGTCTATTTCCATACTACGGCCTGCCTGCGCATGCGCAGAATGACGATATTCCTACCCCACATCCACCCAGTCCGATGCTCCCTCACGTGCGCTTCACATTTATACCTCAGTCGACTCCAAAGGACCAATAGTGGCCAACCTAAACCTCAAACCGTCTATTTCCATTCCCTTTTCCCACAATTCCCTCTCTGCGCATGCGCAGAATGTTGAACACGAACGACACGCTTGTCCAGGTGGATGCTCCTTCACGATTACTTCACAACGATACCTCATAAGACTCCATCGGCTCACTAGGGGGTCACCTCGACACCAAAACGTCTATTTCCATACCCTTTTCCCACAATTCCCTGTCTGCACATGCGCAGAATGTCGGACACGGACAACACACTAGTCCAGGCGGATGCCCCCTCACGATTGCTTTACATTGATGCCTCACTCAACCCCATTGGACCATTAGTGGTCCACCTAGATCCCAAAACGTCTATTTTACATACCCTTTGTCTACTGCGCATGCGCAGAATGACGTCAGTTCCACGTCCTACTAGTTCAGGCGGATGTCCCCTCACATATGCTTCACATTGATACCTCACTTGACTCCATAGGACCACGAGTGGCCCACCTCGACCTCAAAATGTCTATTTCCATACCCTTTTCCCACAATTCCCTGTCTGCGCATGTGGACAATGGCGAAAACGCTCGAGCCACTAGTCCAGTCAGATGCCCCCTCACATAGGCTTCAGATTGATACCTCATACGACTCCATCGGACCATTAGGGCTCCCCTCGATCCCAAAACGTCTATTTCCATACCCTTTTCCCACAATTCCCTGTGTGCACATGCGCAGAATGATGACAACGCCCGAGCCACTAGCCCAGGCGGATGCCCCCTTACATAGGCTTCACATTGATACCTCACTTGATCCAATCGGCCCACTAGGGGCTTACCTACATCCCAAAACGTCTATCTCGATACCCTTTTCCCACAATTCCCTGTCTGCGCATGCGCAGAATGTCGACAACGGCCGAGACACTAGCCCAGACGGATGCCCCCTCATGTGTGCTTCACATTGATATCTCATGCGACTCCATAGGACCACTAGTGGCCCACCCAGAGCCCAAAACGTCTATTTCTATACCCTCGGCCCACCGCGCATGCGCAGAGTGACGTCAGTTCCACGTCACACCCATCCCATCAGATGCCCCTTTATGAATGCTTCACATTGATACCTCATATGACCCAATCGGACCATTAGTGGCTCCCGTAGACCCCAAAACGTGTATTTCCATGCTCTTGGTCTACCGCGCATGCGCAGAATGACGATATTTATTATTTGTTTATTTATTTATTTATTTATTCTGTGAAAACACGCAAATGTTCGAAACAGGGGAGATAACCCGAAATTTGCCAAAAATCAAAAAAGTGCAAACAGAGTTACCTCCCCCGGCAAAGGGGAGGTTTTTTTCCGTAGACTATACTTTGCAGAACTGATTAGGTTAGCTAAACCGAATATACCTCTGTACATAAATACCAGAAACTATTTTGTTTGGGAGATTCTCATATACCATTAATAAATTGATGTGGATTGAATAAATCAATGTCATCTTCAGAAGATTTTTTCGCTTCTGGTTATTCTAGAATATCACTAGATCGAACCTGTGAAATGTCGTGTATGGGTAATCGGTTCATACTCCATGTAAGAATCACGAGACAATGCATACAATAGCCTAGTCTGGGGAAAACAATGTGTCTACACTTGCGCCTTTTCAGCGACACAAAGACTCCGACAATAGTTTCCTACATGAAGTATCTACCAGAAATTCATTCCCTTTAATGACGACACAAGCCCGAAACATCTTTACAACTCGTAAAAATTTCTCAGTTGGACTGTTTTGGACCTTTAAATCATTGGTAGCCAGTTGCTACGGTTGAAGTATTTATCAGAAATGAGGATAGCCGTACCACTATTCATATATCTGAACAATTAACCAATAACTCTCATGCAATGGATGTTTAGTGTCTCAGTATTAAACTTATAAGAAGTATATATTCAGCATTTAAAGTCACATTGACCTTTGACCTCGGGTCAAACCACTTTTAGACGGGAGGGGTGCAAGGTTGTTATGCAAAGAATGGTTTGATCCAAACGAGAGATCAAGGTCACCAGTTCCGTCACGTGACAGGAAGTGACCTTTTAAGGTATGTATTCCTCCGCGGTGATGCGGTGTGGTGGTGATGCAGTCGCGGGAAGTAGCTTCCGCGGAGAGAAAGTAGTCCCAACTGTATAAATTCAGCATATTGCCCCTCTTTTGGTTCAGTGCGCATGCGCAGAAAAATACGGGAGTGCGCAGGTTTGTGTGCGCATGTGTTTTGCGCAAGTGTGGGTTCTGCGCAAGAGCGTGACGTCACTTCCGGTCTCTATGTGGCATGTATTCCCTCGCGGTGATGCGGTCTGGCGCTGATGCGGTCGTGGGGAGAAGCTTCGGCGGAAAGAAAGTAGTCCCGACATTTCTAATACGCGGGTTTTCGTGAGAATCATCTGGAATGTTCGGCAATCTTCTTGCGCAGGTCACTGCGCAGGTCATGTGGTTTGATGGTGTGGATCTGCGCAAGTGTGTGACGTCACTTTCGGTGTGACTCGATCGGGCGTGACCTTGGACCGCGGCTCTCTTCACCACCCAATATTGCCACATTGATCCCAGGACCTCTCGGTTGAGAGAGGAAGCTCTATAACACTAGAACATAGTAATGCTCTCTTCACCATCCAATATTGTCACATTGATCCCAGGACCTGTTGCTTGAGAGAGGAAGCTCTATAACACTAGACCATAATAATGCTCTCTACCACCCAATGTTGTCACATTGATCCTAGGACCTCTTGCTTGAGAGAGGAAGCTCTATAACACTTGCTTTACATCCCTGGTTTTACATCCGGGTACTCATCTTACATCTGGGTTTTTACATCCGGGACCGTGGAACATCCGGGACTCATCTTACATCCGGGGACCGTGGAACATCCGGGTACCCCTATTTTTTCATTAGGGCCGAGAGGGGCCCCTAGTGGACCGATTGGGTCGAGTGCGGTGTCAAAATAAAGCGTTTTTCCAGGGCGATCACGCCATGGGTGGGTGCATGTACAATTAGGATTTGTCCAGAAATTATAAAAGCGGAACACGGACTTTACCCCTAAAATAGGAGAAAACCCCTATCAACCATGTCGAAAAGGGCTAATATCGGTCTCCGGCTTATCGGGGCCCGCCTATCAAGTCATGGGTGGGTGCATGTAAAATTAGGATTTGCCCCGAAAATATATAAAGCGGATGATAACGTCACCGATGACGTCACAGATAACGTGGACATCCCTTAATTCGTGGTCTATACCCCGAGGGCTTCACTTTGACACCTCACAGGACGCATTTGTCCAAGAACGGTCCTTCAATCGCTCAAAGATATCCCTGTGCATCTCCAGAATAACCACTTCACTTACTACATTCCAACTGCCCATGTGCAGATTGGCGCGACTTCCAATAAAAACACGCCAGTCTGACTCTACCCCACAAAACCTTCACTAGGATATCCCATTTGGGTCAAGGATTTGTCCCTTGTTTGCCCAAACATGTCATTTCCCACGTCTAAAATGACATCCTTCGTTACTACTGCCCCACTGCGCTTGCGTAGCACGATGTGCCTTGCAAGAAAAACCATACCATTCATCATGTCGTATTCAGGAGCAGATAACTCTTGCTGGGCCTCAATGACAGGTCTTAATCCAAATGAACTCCCAGAGTGAGTGAGTGAGTGAGTGAGTGGTCATATCAGGTCGTTTAGGAGTAGTAGCCAAAGTGGACATTTTGGGGTGTGAAGGAAGATGTTTTGGGGTATAAATGGACCATCCTTGGTCCGAACGCGTCATCCTGTAGCAACGCCCGCCAACGCCAAGCTCAACGCTTCATCGCCCTGGTGAATTAGCCCAAAAGCTCTGATTTTCATGGAATTGTCACTAATTCATTGGAAATGCAGTGACGCCCGTCAACGTCCGTCGTTACGCCTTAACGCCCTAGCACAACGCCTTCACACCATAATGTAGACAGATGAGCGAAAAACAACAACAACAAAGATGAGAGATCAATCATTTCATTCTCCCCAATGTTACATCATACCCAAGTATGTCCGGTCAGAGGCCGCCATTTGGCGCTGCATCTGTCATATTCTCGGCTGCTCTTGTTCAGTCAGGAGTCACCTTTGCAGAAAGTTCACTCTTCGGCCGGTGTAACCTAACCGTCGTCGAGCAGGGCAGGATATTGTTCGGGCTGCATGTCCTGAAACAGTTGTTTGCGCATTCTGATCGCATTTTCTAGGGCCTCGGTGGGTGGTAGCCCCATATCCTCTTCCAAGTGACGCTTGGTCTTCATGATGGACCTGTGCGTGGGGTCGCCGTTCATTTCAAGCGGTAGTAAGCTATACTGTCCATAGATCGCCATGGCTGTTTCCTGATGCAGGGCGCATTTGTGTGTATGCCTGTTGTAAGTTATCCTGTCCGGCGTCCTCGATCGCTGCAGCGTGAGTATTAATAGCTTCATGTACAATACGATCCCAGAAGGTAGGTTCTGCCTCACTTTCCTGGGATGTAGGCAGACTATCTGATGTCAAGCTCTCCGTATCAGTAGATTACAGGCGTCTAGTCCGTCATTCATAATCCAGCCGTCGTCCATTAGAGAATATCCGCGTCCATAATCCAAAGACCTATTCCATTTCCATATAACAGTATTAGCACCAAATTCAAAAAGACAAAAGTATAAATAAACGTAGGCTTGTTTCCTGCAAGAGAGAAGCGGTCAACAGTTTTCAATGATGCCGGCAAGACATCATGATGTTCCGAAATATCAAATCCGTATCGCTGATCAGTATTCTTAATCCATAATATTCGTTATAGAGTCGTCATCTAAAAATGATGTACCTCAGTCACGCTTTGATTGTGACTGTTCATATGAGTACCATGAGGATCTTAAAGTACATGGGCTCATACGGCCCCTAGCCCCGGGTTAAGCGGAATTAGACACATGTTACGAAACGTAGCCCCATAGATCTTGCACGCTACGTTCGCATTTTGCTATCAGCATGCGATATGTATCGCCAAATTTGAGAAACTTTGAGTGGAGGCGCTTGGTGGAATAGCCCTGTTTTATAAGTTTCTGCAACAATGTTTTGTGACGTTGATTAAAAACGTCACATTTAACACAGGATCTAGCAAATGCTGCTAAGCGAGATATGTATACGCCATATGCAGGTCCCACTGGAATATTACTATCCAGAAAGGGATAGTTTACGATGTCGAAATTGTAATCATCTCTTTTGTCATAAAGTCGACGAGAGAGAATGCCCGCTTCATTTTTGTAGAGGTAGAGATCTAAATAGGATGTGCCTGTAGGGCTATCTGTAGTTTCCTTCAAATCCAGTGAAGGTGGATATATATCCTTCACTGCGTCATTTATATAGCGATTATCCACAGCGAGAAGATCGTCTATATAGCGTTTGGTGAATGAGAAGGAACGGGCTTTGAATGGATCGGTTTTTGAAAGCGCCTGCATATAGTCATATTCATAAGAGAACAGATACAGGTCAGCCAACAGGGTGCACAATTAGTACCCATTGGAATACCTATATGCTGCTGATATATTGTGTTGCCAAATTTCACATAGATATTTTTAATGAGAAATTCAAGCAACTCTATAAACAAAGAAACATCCCATGAATGATATCTCTTGTATGTAGTCGAGCTAAAGAATGCTTTATGGCTTCCGACATTAATATATCTACGATCAGTTTTCTTGAACACAGATACTATTAATGAACTTAGACGGTCAATAAGGTCCTGATGAGGATTGTAGTATAGAGAGTCGAGAAATCCCATGTGGATACATGTCTGTACGGTATGTGACCTTTAGCATCAAGTTCTTCCGTAAGACATTTTGAGTTTTTCAATATCCACATACATTCAACGCCAGAGTTCTTGAAAATAGTGGCGCAATACCTTTCCCAAAATGCTTTTACCTCCTGAAGGGCCCTCGTCAATAGGGTTGAAAGAAGCTTGGTGGTGCAGCTTCTAGAACCAGCTAGACTCTCAGCAATCTCGGTTTCGGTATCAGTTGATACACTCTCAGCAGTCTCTGTTTCCGTATCAGTCGGTGGACTCTCATCAGTCTCTGTATCGGCTTCTTGTGCCTCGGAGTCTGGATGGAAAGTCTTCTCGTGTCGCATAATATCGTAATGTCTGATGAACGTGCGTTCACACTCAGAGGAAGTATAAGCCATGGTGACGGTTGAACGTCGACTGTGCGTGTTTTGGGAATACACATGATTTTATAGACAGTAACGCTTAGCTTAGCTTAACGCTTCAACCCCCTTGTGAAGTAGCTCAAAAGCTCTCAATGTCATGGAATTGACACTAATTCATCGAAATGCGGTGACGCCCGTCGTTACGCCTTAACGCCCGTCTCAACGCCTTAACGCCCAATCTTAACGCCATAAGGCCCGTCTCAATGCCTTAACGTCCTATCTCAACGCGTTATGCATTGTCGATCATCATTGGATGGATATCATTATGTTGGAGGTTGAAGAAGATAATTTCCCGTCTCCAGCTGCGTCTCCATAAAGGTTTGAAATGCCTCATGCAGGGTCAGCAGATTCTGGGCACGGGTAGTTGTGTTGGTATCCTTATTGGGTATTATCTGTTTCTTATGCAGCAGAAGACATACGCGAGTCACCCATTGGATGTTTTGTGCTATTGCTCTGACATATGCCGCTTTCCAGTTCATGCCTGAATTTTTCAACATCGACGCTGTTCATTCGATTTCCATATGGACCGGGTCCTTCTCCAGCAATTTCATATGAGTCACGAGGTCGGGATACTGCTGACGTTAAGCCCGTCGTAGTTTGGGTGCCAATGTGTTATGGGCTAAAATGGCGGCTTCCTCTTTCGAATACCCTATGCGGTGAAACTTGTTTCCTGTGGCCTCCAACGTCTCGCTCATCTTGGCGTCCATACTTTCTTTGAACAAATCCTTCCATAGCCTCGAGTTCACATTATGTTCATTCCCTTGTACGGGTTTGGGTTGGTCCTTCAGGGTTGGGTGATATTCCGGGACTGATGGTATGAAGGGGACCCTCTGTATGAGGGCGGTTTGCTGCTGCTCTGCCAGATGTGGACTCGGTGGATGGTGTAGGGGTATATGACGTTGCGGTGATGCCTCGCCGTGTAACAGGTGGGTTGTCAGCCGGCGATCTTCGGGGGTATGGGCTTTTAAATCTACGAACAGGTAGCCGTACGGACGACTTGTCGCCCCTTGAAACGCCTGCATGAAATGGTCGATGTTCTGAGATAAATTCGACTACCAAACATACGGATTTGTGCTCTGTCGATGGGGTTGGAGAACAACACAAAGTATTGGCAGTTCAAGGCAATATCTCTGGACGCCTTCCCTTGAGGAAAGAGATTCTGGGTCAAATAGATGACGGACAGATTGCGATGATGGGACCCTTTGGTGAATAGGTCCGCGATTTTCGAATTGTCCTTGGCCGCACTCATCAGGTCATCGAGCACTACCACGTTGGTCTGCTCGGAATCGAAGTAATACGGTTCGTCTATGTCGTGAGAAATTCCTGGGAGGAAACTCACATTCTTTAATCGCGTAGTTTCGTACGCGGACTGCCATTGGCCATAACACCATACGACGTGTGTCGGAGCTAGAGCTGCCACACCTTCCTATAAGAACTTCATCACCCAGGACGTCTTTCCACACCCCGTAGGACCGCTCACCGTCAACGTATAGGGATGTTCTACTCTACTTGGTGGACCTATAGCGGGACTTGGTGGTGTCTCTTGTCTATGCATTCTACGCACACGTCTGAGCATATTGTCGCGACGAGAGAGTGCCTTCTGATAGAACGGACATGTACTCGACATGGTACCCGGTCAGAGGGTGGATACAGACTGAGACTAATGGTGTACAAACGCCAAAAAATGGCAACTCATTCACTCCCTCCCTCACTCACTCACTCACTCACTCACTCACTCTGGGAGTTCATTTGGACCAAGACCTGTCGTTGAGGCCCAGCAAAAGTTATCTTCCCTTGAATACGACATGATGAATGGTATGTTTTTTCTTGGAAGGCACATCGTGCTACGCATGCGCAGTGGGGCAGTAGTAACGAAAGATGCCATTTTGGACGTGGAAAATGACATGTTTGAGCAACCAAGGGACAAATCTTTGGTCCAAATGGACCGGTTGGGGTATCCTAGAGAAGGCTTCGTCAGGTAGGGTCAGACTGGCGTGTTTTTTATTGGAAGTCGCGCCAATCTGCGACATCATCAGCCGCTTTTAATATTTTCGGGACAAATCATAACTTCACATGCACCCACCCGTGACTTGATAGGCAGGCCCCGATAAGCCGGAGACCGATATTAGCCCTTTTGGACATGGTTAATAGGGGCTTTCCCCTATTTTAGGGGTAAAATTCGTCTTACGCTTTTTATATTTTCGGGACCATGGGTCATGGGTCTTTCACTTTGACACCTTACTCGGTCCAATCGGTCCACTAGGGGCTCCTCTCGGCTATAATGAAAAAGATAGGGATACCCGGATGTTCCACGGTCCCCGGATGTAAGATGAGGTCCCGGATGTTCCACGGTCCCCGGATGCAAAAACTCAGATGTAAGATGAGTACCCGGATGTAAAACCAGGGTCCCCGAATGTAAAACAAGTGTTATAGAACTTCTTCTCTCAAGCGAGAGGTCATAGGATCAATGTGACAATATTGGGTGGTAACGAGAGCATTACTATGGTCTAGTGTTATAGTGCTTCCTTTCTCACGCAAGAGGTCCAGCGATCAGTGTGGCAATATTGGGTGGTGAAGAGAGCCGGAGTCCAAGGTCATGCCCGATCGAGTCACACGGGAAGTGACGTCACACATGACGTCACACACTTGCGCAGACTCAAACCACCAAACCACGTGACCAGCGCAGTGACCTGCGCAAGAAGATTTTGCCGAACATTCCAGATGAAAATCACGAAAACCCGCGTATTTGATATGTCGGGACTACTTTCTCTCCGCCGAAGCTTCTCCCCACGACCGCATCACCACCAGACCGCATCACCGCGGAGGAATATATGCCAGATAGAGGCCGAAAGTGACGTCACACACTTGCGCAGAACCCACGCTTGCGCAGAACACCTGCGCACACAGTCCTGCGCACCTTTTTTTTCTGCGCAGGCGCACTGAACCAAAAGAGGGATAATATGCTGAATATATACATTTGGGACTACTTTCTCTCCGCGGAAGCTACTTCCCGCGACCGCATCACCGCCAGTCCCCATCACCGCGGAGGAATACATACCCACAAAAGGTCACTTCCGATCACGTGACGGAACTATAGTGACTTGACTTCTCGTTTGGGCTAAACCATTCTTTGCATAACAACCGACTAAAAGTGGTTAGGCCTGAGGTCAAAGGTCAATGTGACTTTAAATGCTGAATATATACTACTCTTATATTCCCTCAACGTCCACGTATTTACCATTTGCCTGTGTCAGCCATATGCCTTCTGCCAATCCCCATACGATAACAAGGACGAAGTGTATCCATATGGTTTCATCAGATGGGTGCCAAAACAGCAACGTCACCAGGGCGGCCATATGCAATCCACACGCCGTGACAAGCATGACGTAACGTCCAACATACTCAGCCAACCCACTGGATAAGAAGGCAAAAACGGCGTTGGAGCCTCCACAGGCGGCCATAATGTATCCCACCATGCCTACACCCAGGGCACAGGTGATGTACGACTGCAAAAACAAGCTTTGAAAAATACAAAACAAAAAGGCAAATTACGAGCCCCTACCTATTGAATCGATTACAATTGATTTAGGAAGATTGTCAACAGGTACCGTTAGCATCAAATTCAAAGTTCCACATTCTCCGATTCGGAAATCACAAAGAAACTGCGAAAAGAGAAAGATAAAGGTTTATTTTTAGACAGCAGATCCACACAGGTAGACTGGTCTTCATGAGCTTTCTGTTATGCGGATACCGAGAGTTCTGGCAATTTTGTTCAAAATCTAAATGATGTCCGATCCTCTATCTTCAAACCAAACATATGTTCCCGAATCTGAAACCCACTTGCGACCCTTTTCAAAAACCCATGACGGCAAATAGAAGCAGAAAAATTATTACGATAACAAGAGGGACCTACCTTAGTAAACTCGGACCAGAGAAATCCCTCCCGCATCGCACTGACTAAGAAGAGGGGCACCAGAAGTAACATTCTGGTGTCAGCGAGGAGTTTACTACAAGACATGGCCGATTTGAGTATAGCAGCGCCTCCTCGAGACGATTTCATCTTCAGAGGCGGTAGAAATACTATCGTAATGAATAATCCAGTTAAATCAAGAGCTGAAAATATTCCAATCAGAGTGTACCTAAAATGGTCTGGATCTGCAACTCCTGTTGTGTTTATGTCAGTTGGACAATATAGGGCCCCGCAGATACTGATGTTGCCTGATGTTTGGTTCGAATCTTCCAGTTTGTCGTGTTTCAGAACAAACGAGGATATGAGATTGCCTGTAATACTCGTTGTTCCGAATAGAGTGAAAAATATTCCATTGAAACGACTCAAGACGTTCTCCGGACTTTCTTTGCTGACATCAGAGTACATGAAAGCTTGCTGGGACAGGTAAAAACTTTGTGCAGTCCAAAGGGGCCCCGACAAACCTCCCAATAAAATGGCCGCCGGAAGTATTGTCAACCATTGGGGGTAAAAATTAGAACCGGTGTAAATCAAATGACAAACCCAACCAGCGACTAAGGTCCACTTTGCCCCAATAGCGCCAATTACAACGGGTGCGAATACCCCTGATACAATAAAACTGGAATACACGACGCTAAGTGAAACCGTTCCCAGTCCATCTTTTTCATTCAGACTACTCTGGAGGTTTTGAAGAGCCATAAAGGCCGTAAACACCACTTGAAAACTTATCGACAACATCAGCAGATTCCGGAACGATTGTTTCTTTAGAGTTTTGTCTCGCGCACTTTCAGTCATGTTGAACAAATAAGCGCGCATATGTCATACGTACCGGTATTTGCAGTAAATTGTCCTCGAACCAAATAGTCTCGACTTAGCACATATATGTGCGGGTTCAACAAAAAAAATTGTCCAATATTTCTGGAAGTTTATGGCACGAAACCTCACTTGGGAGATTGTATCTGAACCCGAGGGACATCATTGCACAAATGCTGTCCTTCTAAGGGTTTCATGTGAAGTATTTTTTTTCTGAATACCCTGCCTCTTCAGCTAACAGTGTCAACTCTCTGCTTTTATTGAAGGCTAATATTAACGTAAGGCTAATATTGACTTGAACCACATGTCATTATCTATGTAAAGTTCACCTTCTTTCAAACGGGCAGTGAATTGAACTAGGTCATTCACCGGTAGAATCACATTACAGTACCAGAACGTCGATTGTATCACAAACCACGGGAGTCCAGATCTACAATATTAAAACAGGGCACATTGAATTACTGTACGGCAGCCTGATTTCTAATGTAGTTCTTTAAACGAGGGGTATAAGTAGTGAAAAAAAGTGCAATTCCAAGACACGGGTTCAGGACCAGATAAGGTCAGGGGAGAGTGAAATTGTCAAATCGGTTCGATAATCATGAATAGGAAAAGAAGATATGGTTGATAGAGCAACAAGAAGGGTCAGTAAAGGAACAAACAGGTTCAAATAAAGAAACAAACAGGGTGTAGGTTCGGAAGTAAAGCGATTTAGGTTCAAGGGTCCGATCAATCAGAATCATGTATACATATGTATCATTAATGAAATTAAACAATACATAAACACAAGCTAATCTCTTACTAGAGAGAAGAGATCAACATGACATTAGTAGCTGGAGAGGGTAGCTTTGCGCCAGTTCGGGTGAAGAGGGAGGAGCGGAATGGCCAGGGTGAAATGGGGAGATTGAGGTGAAATGGGGAGATTGAGGTGAAATGAGAAGACACGGATGAAGTAAGGAGACCTGGGGGTGAAATGAAGAGGACGAGGGTGAAATTGGGAGCGAACAAAGTGTGGGCTCGGAAAGATAACCGATTCACGCTCAAAGGCTCGACCATTCAGAATCAAGTATGAGACCGCCATGTTTTAGCACATAACTATTTGTAAAGAACCGTCGCCAAATTTAGTCATGTGATAGGTGAACGAATAGAGAGTAGATTTTTTATGTGATGTACGGTAGTAGATACATTATATAGGCGTGAATTTCACCCAGCAAAAGTTTAAAGATAACCTTCCGCCGTCCGACCAACGTACACATCCTAAAGAAAGAGTTCTTGAGCTCATCCTTGATAGCGACTATATTTCATGTTTTTCGTGATATTATTTTTCAGTCTTTGGTTTGTTACTTTGATAATATATATGTTACAATACTCGAGTACATCTTAAAATGTTGTCTTATAGCGTTTTACTTGTTTCAGTGTCTAAGTTCGCGCGTAAGGGGGCAGGGAGGTTGTCCTCGAGTGATTTGACTTCACCAATGCTGCGAACCTATTCTTTTTTCAGGAGGCGTCTTAGTTCAATAGAAACGCTATATAGTGCATTATTTTAATCACTAACTTAATCTCCCTCTCTTGTTTGTAATGTTTTCATCAAATTATTCTTGGCAAACCGTGTTGCTAGACATGTTAATTTTATGCATTGGTGCCAAAATCGAGCGCCTCGTTTTCCAGTGGTTTTGTTTTGCTCTCCGAGATCACAGCTTAGTTTACAATACAGTCTCTCCACTCTCAATGTGGAATTAAGCTACAATCTGAAGATTTCTATGGACGGGTCAGGGGCACGGTTCTATGTCTAGACAGGCTGCAGGTCAGTCTAAAATAGTGAGATCAGCAGGGAGACGTGTTTGTGGCGAAAGTTTTTTTTCTAAAACTGGTGTCTGATTCTTCAATGAAATAGATATGCATTGCACTGAAAGCGTAATAATGTTTCATTAATGTAGAAAGTATAAAGTGTCGTTTATTCGAGCAGAAGATCCCTAGAGAAGCAATGTCTTTTGTTGAAAGATATCTTCCACAACCTGTTGCCCCCTTCCCCCAAGTATTTAGGTCATAGCATATTAGTAGGCTCCACTGATAAGCTGACCTGTTGTCCACGTGCTGTCCTTTTGACGTTAGATGCAGACTTTCATAAATACCACTGCGCAGGAGAATGGCATCAGAAGCTGTCTCGCTAATTAAAACCATGGAGTTAAAAGCAATATATATTCGCGAGAATAGGCAGTTCAAGGAGACGTATTTTTCCATCGACCCAATTTTTTTATTGACAACAACAACGTCACGTTGCGACCAACGGCAGAAAAGTGCCGTCGCTAAGTGATTTTAACTCAGTATTTCCGTGGTTAATTGTGAGGGCTGTTCATGCAGGGTTTTTAACCAATCACCAATACGGTAATTTCTCTAATAATTGAACCACCCTATTAGAATCCAATCACCCCCGTTTTTGTGGACAAAATTGAATCAGTTGTTCTAATAACTTTGATTCCCCTCTAAACTCAGTAAAATTATTAAGAAAATTATTTGCATGATTTTGGACCATTTTGTCAACTTCCGGTTCCAATAAATTTGATCACCCCTTGATTTATTGGTGGAAAAGTTCACTTTCTGTGATTGAATTATTGATGTATTTTGAAGTTGCTGAAAAAAGAGTGAGTGAATAGGGTTTAACTTCATTTTCAAAAAATGTTCCGCCATATCACGGTGGCAAAAGAGAAAGAGTGAGGAGCAGGGAAAGCTACTTGTAACAGAACGTTAGCCTGTTTAACAGTTCACTCTTCTCTGCCGGATGGCCTAGCTGTCAATGTGTATATATCAGTGCCGAGTGGTCGATATATTCAAAATAATCTACGTTGAAGTATTCAGAATTCTGGATCGAACAGAAACGAAGGGGGCATTTCTTTAGTTGTGTGCATTTTCATTGACCAGTGAAATTTGACTGACAAATATGCCATCAACATTGATCTCAAATTTTCGAAGTGGTGACTGGATAATTCAGCATCGCAGAAAACCACCATCGATTGCATTTTCATGGTATAAGGATTACGAAAGAACTAAAAATACGCTTCATTGTAGAGTGATTTTATTCACCAGAAATCGCTCGAAATGCGTCTCCGGGGATCTAGACCACAGGAGCTTCCGGGGCCCAGGCTGTCTCTCAACACTCGCCTGAAGTGCTATAGTAGCCCCCCCCCCCCCCCCCCCCCTGCCTCATACGGCCTTACCAATTCCAATTTTCTTCCATCGCCCCTGCTCTGATCGATATGGTTCAATCATATTTTATTACCAGGAAACCATGCCAATATTTCATTGAAATAAAGGAAATAAAGAAATTATTATAGACATTACATACCCGGTGGGTCTATCCTTTATGAACCTTTCAATGACATTAATACCCATTTCCCATCAAAGTCGCCGCCTTTGAATATACCCTACATGATATCACCATCGGCACCAGGAGGGCAGGTTTAATAAGACTCTTGTGAGCTTCCAGGGTGTAAAATCGTTTAGAAAAGTTTTACAATTTGGTTATCAGGGTAATCTAATGGTTAATACAAAAGACTGTCTCTTACTTGTTACATTAATTAGCATATGTATGGTACATTGCTTTGCTAATTATACATGTACTGGTATGGTATCTGATCTGACCCTTCTGTCTGGTTAGTCAAGATACATAATGTATGGTCAGTTGAATCCTGTAATTAGGCAAAAAAAAACCCCTTTTGTTTCTGATCACCTCACACTTTTTTTCTGCTGTATTATCTCCCTTGACTGATATGAGAATCACCAACCTTTGAGTTGTCTGTAATGCAGTGTTATTATGTTCATGTCTGAGATTAGGTCAGCCCTCGTTTTTCTGCTTGCTTTTTACGACAACTGCCGTAATGCCCCACTTGTGTAGAACCAAACAAGAAAATGGAGGATCGTGAAAACCACATTTTCCAGAGAAAAGTCTTGAAAGTAATGGAATTTCGTGTCTGGCTGAATTTTGTTACAGGTCATGGAAAACTGGAATGGAATTCGAAAATGTTAGGCAGGTCAACATTTGACAGGATTTTCTTTACTGACTTTTTTTACTGTTTTTTTTTTTAACCCTGGACGTTACACTGGGCATTTATTAGTCAATGACCCTGATTTCACGAAACTTTGCCCCTGCATCTCCATGTGGTCCCGGAATCACCGGGCGTAGATTAGGCCACACCTGACCCTGATTGGTCAATAAAACAACTCGAAAACCTATATTTCAACGGAAATTCACTTATTATCAAACACAGTCACACGACAGTCAGAGCAACAAAAGCGCCCTGTGTTTTAATTCCGCCATAGCAAAAAGGCACGTGTTGTTGTTGTTGTTCGACTTATTGATCAATCAGCGTCAAGTCTCACCTTGAGCGCTGAACTGCAATAAAACAGAGATTGCCAAGTTCTGCTGAAGATGTAACAGTATTTTTAAGGTTGCTAAAATTCAGCGTCTTTGGATGATTTACGGCCCATATTTGACGGATTAAAAGAATCGTTGGGTGACAGCATGCACAACAAGCCTCTATTATGGAATGAATGAGGATGCGAAATAAAGAGGTAAACAGAGTTCTGTAAAAATGTACACAGATTATGTCGGAGGTCGAGGGGGAGTGATTCACCAGGTGTTGTTTATCGTTGACCATAACCCCCAGATAGTTCAGCTGACAAACACCTGTGGATAACACTGCCAAGTATTATTAACATCATTGATACTCATTCAATGTATGTACTAGTGTCGTTCCCGTCCCAAAATTATTTTTATATTGATGGATCTTCATTAAAATACAGCTGTGTTGTCTCATTTCTGCAGATGTCGCAAAAGATCTACTTATACTTTATTTGTCTCTTCCGAGGCCTTGACTCTATTACTGTCACTGGATATCTGCACATGCATGAATGTATAAACTGAGACACATGATCTCGCTGCATTATTACACCAGCTGGATGGGAGGTGAAGCCTGTTGTCCTGAATTGGTAAACCGAAATCCATCTGTATTCATTTACCCCAAATTCGCTATGGTAAATGCACTCCTCCATTTCCTTTAAAGCCGAAAGTTGTATATTTCATCTGTAACCCGATCGAAACCGGACAATTTCGACATATGAGACCAAGTCATGCCACTTTTTATACGACACAGCAACCACCTTCGCACCGCATAACTCTCTTCGTCTGCTAATGACCTCGGTCATGATGTTCAAAAAACTTCAAAGCAAAATTATTTCAGTATTTATAAACCACTGGTCTATGTTCAGATGCTATACAGGCTGTCTTTTATTCCTATGCTAATACAGCATCATCATAATGGAAATTTCGCCTTTACTATAGGTCTTGACAAGTGGTTGGCCGAATTTATAAACTATCGCTGACAAAAGATAATTTTTCCAGACGTGTTGTAAACGGACATGGCGTTGTATGCGCGTAGTTGCATTGGCACAAAGTTACATAACCCGATAGAATCAATTGGGCCAATATGACAGGATGGAGATCAAGTTCGAGACCCATATTCAGTGTAGGTAGGGGCTTCGGCTCATTACCCGACACTTCGGTCAGTCTTTTGTAGACATTCTAGTTTGGTCCCTTGTGATGATTCTATCTTTCTAAAGCGTCTCATCTCCATATTTGCAATAATCTCTGAATTTCGTAAATATCAAGGAACAGAATGATCCGCTAATATAAACAATCTTTTATTGTGAACTATGAGCAGATTCAGTAGTAGATTACATCTCAAAGCCTATAGGCTCTAGTTCATACTATTTTCATTCCAGTCGCTATAACATTGCAAACCAATAGAATGCATAGGTGTTTTTACATAGACACAAGGAGAATATGGAAAGGTAACTCGATTTAATTTTAGAAACTGCAAATACTAGTAAACTTGAACAAATTCAGTATCGAGCCCTCCGTTTTGTCTTCAATGATACAAATATCTCAAAAAAAGTTCTTTTGCAAAAAGCTCGATTACCAAACCTACAGTTGAGCAGACTGAGAAATATGGCACTGGAGACATACAAAATTATAAATGGGCTGTCTCCTGAATATCTAGCTGATCTGATTAACGTGAAAAATTCACATTATTCATTTAGGTACCAAAATACTACAAATATACCTACCATTCGCTCCGAAATGTATGGTACGCAGTCGTTCCGCTTCGCTGCTCCCCAGGTATGGAACAGTCTGCTCAATGACATAAGGACCGTGGACTCCTATGCTCAGTTCCGCAGACTCATCCGTATCTGGAAAGGACGTACATGTAGCTGTGCAGCATGTGGATGACTGTCGACCAACTCGGTAACCACATATAGTATTTTGACGTACATATATCTCCTATAATAAAACTGTCCTGTGCATATATTTAATATCACACATCTGCTGTTTAAGTATCACGTATTACCATGCATGTGTACGTGATACATGTATTAGTATTTTGTATATATATGTCTGTATTTTAATATCTATTTATATTTTTTTTATTGTTTCACTTTTACATGGTTACAGAATCGTTTCCTTTTCACCGAAAACTGTATTTTCATACGAAGGTTCTGGTTTACTTTCATGTTTCAGTTTTATCTCAACAATGGTGTAGAGTATAGTTCCCAGTGCCAGAAGTCCTATGGCTACGTACAGTTTGGTAGATACACACAGAATATTGCTGTAAGCGAAAGCGATCATAAATCCGACGGATCTCCAAGTGTGATAGTTGGCGAATGCCGGTTGTCGCTCCTCCTTGAACACAAATGCCACCAATGCTGCCAAGACAAGAGAAAAGTCCCAGACAGATCAAAAACAACAACAAACGGTCAATGAAGTTCGAGATAAAACACACAAATCACGGTATCTGAAGTAAAATTGAGAAAACAGATTAAAAATATGAGGCAGCAGAGGTGCTACAGCTCCTCAGCCCCTTCACACTCCAGACCAATATGTTGTTATGTGTGTAACGAGTTTGGATGCATAGCATGTACATGTAATTATGGCATTTTCTCATGTCATGGTATATTCATACCAAATTTGAGAAGGTAGGTTGTTCAAGTTATTGCAAAGAAATGAATTTTGCCACCAGTTGGCGCCATCTCTAGGCACGAGTGGGCGAATGGGATTTGTCCATCAGGTGGTGACCAGTTGACGAAAGTGGTCGAAATGCAATCACCCGTGGCACTTCATGTCATGGTATATGAACGATTTGAGGAGAATCCCATGAGCGCATCTCAAGTTATTGACCGGAAACGAATTTCAGATGGACAAACGGACGAACGGATGGACACAGTGATACACAGACGGACGGACGGACGGACGGACGGACGGACGGACAAGCGCAATCCAGTCCCCCCCCCCCAACTATGTACGGGGGTATAAAAAGTGACAAGGTATCCACACAGCTGTAAGGAAAAGTATGTAAATTTGTGATCTTACTATCCTGGCCTGAAACTAAATGTCGGATGGAGCTTTTGTCCATTGGGGCGTTCATCCATGTTTTTGTTGTTTCCTGTGGCTTTTTGGCAAATCCCAAAGCGAATGTACTGTTCTCATATTGTTTATCGTTTTCATAGAATAGCTTCCACTTATCGGGGGGTTAGGACACATTTTCTTGATGTTATTGTTGTTGTTTTTGTTGTTGCTGTAATACAATTTATTGTGGCTGTAATACAAATTACTTTCGTTATCAAGTTGGATAGATTCATTCCATGCACACCTAATACATCTTAAAGTTGTTTCATACATTTATACAGAAGATATAGCAAGTAAGCATTGGAAATATTCAGTGCAGCATTCAAAAAGCCTCTGTATATTATAAACGTAGATCTATAAGTTTCACTTCTGAACTTAGTGACGAAAATAGTGCCACAAATGGATAACAAACTACTACTTATAAGTGTTCCCAATTCGTCGAAATTCACAACTTAAAGCCAACAGAAAAGTAGACGGACAGACGAAGACCTGACCAATGAAACATACAAAAGGTACATCTACAGATTACATTGTATATTGTACAGAAGTTTCGTTGGCCTGGCTTCAGTAGTTCTTAAGATGCAATCCCATCAAAAAGTGGACGGACGGAGAAGCGGACAAACTGACGGACAGACGGGGCGACAACAATACCCCAGAACCCAATTAGGCTGAGGGGTAACAACCCAAGCGGTCAATGAAGTACGAGAAGAAACACACAGATCACGGTATCTGAAGCCAAATTGAGATATCTGCAGTTTTATGGTCCGTGTAACCTTGCACAGTTCAATTTTCGTTTTTCGTTTTTGGTTTCTCAAAATCAAAAATTGAAATTTGACCGTCAATTTTCAATTTTCGTTTTTTGTTTCTGTAATCTCAAAATCAAAAATTGAAATTTGACCGTCAATTTCCAATTTTCGTTTTTTGCTTTTGTGTTCTCAAAATCAAAAATTGAAATTTGACCATCAATTTTCAATTTTTGATTCTGGGATTACAAAAATTGAATTGTGCAAGGTTACACGGACCTTTATGGTTCAAGGCAAATAAGTTGTTTTGGGGTCTGCAAGGGGGCTCATCATAACAATTAATATAAGCTGAGTTAATGTCGAAAAACTAGAATTCCTTTATTTTTAAATATCCGTATAGTTTCATGTATACACTTCAGAAGTAAATAGTTTTTAATACAGGGTGAGAAAAAAATGTCCACTTTTGGTTTTGGTAATTTATCCCTCTGAAGTTACATTTTATTGTGTATATGAACATAACACATTGAAGGGTGCTTCATCCCTGCACTATATTCACCATTATATGTTTTATTCACTAACGAAAATATACATATATATTGCGTCTTTACCAGTGGCGTTCGTGAACGGAAAGCGCACTCTCTCCATAACGCAGAAATGAGTTAACACACACTTTAACGAAGAAACAAGAATGAGAGTCTTCACTGTTTATCTGATATCAGATATTTCTGTTGCACATTTTTTCCAATGTCTAGTGAAGTTGCTCTTAAATTTCATAATATGACAATATTCTCAGTGGGTGGAACTGTTCTCAGTTTATGCTTCGCAACTGCACTATTATCATTAAAGACATTGAATGGAATCAGGCAAGACAAAGTAGCATTTGTCTCTTGGGCAGAGAAGCCGGTACATTGTTTAAGCGATGCTATCGTTTGTTATACTTCAAGCAAAAACTGAGAATACTTAATGTTCTTAATGTTATGAACATTAAGACCAAATGAACTAAGAATTGGAAAAAATGTGCTGCAGAAATAGCTGAAAATATCTGAAAAACATGTGTGAAGTGTCTAATTCCTGTGTTTAATGTTATGTGGAGAATGCACTTCCATTCATGAGCGTCAGTGGTATATACACATTATAGGTATTTTTTTTTTTGCCCAAAAATAAGTCATACAATGTGTGGATATAGCACAGAGAGGGAGTATTCTTCATTGTGTTATATTCATATACACATTAAGTTATGACTTCAGATGTATAAATTAACAAAACCTCAGGTGGACACTTTTTTTACTCACCCTCACCCTTACCATAGCATCTGGTGTAAAATTATGACAACTGATCGAAACATGTACGTTCTCCAAATCTCAGGATCAGGATTGAATCTTGTTTGAATGCTGCATATTGTTTGATTAACTTCTTCAATAAGTTTGGTTTTCTTGTACAGAGCGCGTCACCTGCTGCCAGCAAATGTTTTGCCTGTGACATTCCTGTACCATTGATAACTTGATGTGGACTGAATAAATCAATATAGAATTTGTCATATGATTTGTCCGCTTCTGATTATTCTCGTGACACTTGTTCGGACCTGTGAAATGTCGTTTGTGGGTGATGAGAATTAGATCCCCTTGCGCTAAGACGCAAGCCCGAAAATCTTTACATCTCTTAAAAAATTCTCATTAGCGAGCTCGCGAGGATTTAAATAATAAGACGGCAGAGCTGGTTTGGAGGCTAAGAATGTCCGGTGGCTACGACTGTCCGACTCCAGTCTTTTAACCAAGCTAGGACATTTTTCTCTATATTGGAGATAAATTTCCGTTCTTAGTTGCAACACAAAAGGATATGAGAAGGGACCCTAATCCCCAGAACACTCTTAGCCATCACACCGGCATGACCTTATGAGCTGCAGACAACAGTGAACGGGGTAACAGCACCAGTAAACTGGAGAAGGCAACGCCACCACCGCAAGGCAGTGTTATCACCGACAACGGCTATGTGATTATACGTGACGTCAGAGAGTTGTTAGATGAGTGTTAGCTTATTATCCAATGTATTCTTTTTTAATCCATGATACGGTTTCAGACAAATCTGAATTGACAATGGTGAGGCATGAAGGAACAAAATGGTGCTTCTAAAAAACTGTATCTTGAATGTGTCTAAGATGAGCTTTCAGTAATGTGTACGAGTTTGTTTCTTAACGTTATACGTCCAACCACATTTGGTGGTCATTAAATAACGATTGAGTTGCGATGAGATTTGACTTGTTGACTTAGGAGATCATGCCGTAAGTCTGTAGAATACTTCTAGGGTTAAAGCTGAAATGATGAAATATGTATGAAGTATAAGCAAGGACAGGTCAAGCTAAAGAGGTTTAATACCTGTTGTGAGGATAATCATCGAATTACCTTATTTTATATTTCGATATATACCCACAGAGTTATGCCCGTTTTGATTTTTATAACAATTTAATAATGTGTAAAAACAATCTGTATTTTACAACTGAAATAGATTAGTCATGCAAACTGAAATAGTTGACCAACGATATGACTTGCAAGGTAAATGATGTTGGGTTGAATTACGCACAGTTATTATTCCAAATGAAATTTTGACATAGCATTTACATTATTTAGAGTGTATATTACCATTTTTAATGGTTATGTATTATTGCAGCCTTGCAAAGTTTGTCAAATGTTTTTTCATGATTGCCCAATGGACAGACACAACATTTTGTCGATTTATAAGACGATCATAAGTAAAATACGATAAGACATGAAATATTTGTTTGCGTAAAATCTCAATCGAAGTTTTGTAAGATCGTGTTGTATGGACAATTCTCGGGGAAAATTTCGTATGACCTGTAACTAAAATAAACGATTGAAAGGTGAACTTCGGGAGAAATTCAAGCGAACCCGATTAATTTTAAGTGTAACGGAAGACTGCAGAACTGATTAGGTTAGCTAAACCGAGTATACTGCTGTATATAAATAAAAGAAACTATTTTGTTTGGGAGATTCCCATATACCATTAATAAATTGATGTGGATTGAATAAATCAATGTTGACTTCATATGATTTTTTCGCTACTGGTTATTCTAGGACACTAGATCGAACCTGTGAAATGCTGTGTATGGGTAATGGGAAATACATTCCCTTAATGATGATGCAAGCCCGGAACACCTTTACAATTTCTCCATTGGACAGTTTTGGACGTTTAAATCATTGGTAGCCAGTTGCTACGGTTGAAGTATCTATCAGAAAAGACGATAGCCGCACCACTATTCATATATCTAAACAATTAACCAATAACTCTCCTGCAATGGATGTTCAGTGTCTCAGTGTTAAACTTATATTCCCTCAACGTTCCATATTTACCATTTGCCTGTGTCAGCCATATACCTTCTGCCAATCCCCATACGATAACAAGGGCGAAGTGTATCCATATGGTTTCATCATACGGGTGCCAAAATATTAACGTCACCAGGGCGGCCATATGCAATCCACACGCCGTGACAAGCATGACGTAACGTCCGACATACCCAGCCAACCCACTGGATAAGAAGGTAAAAACGGCGTTGGAGCCTCCACAGGCGGCCATAATGTATCCCACCATGCCTACACCCAGGGCACAGGTGATGTACGACTGTAAAAACAAGCTTGAGAAAATACAAAACAAAAAGGCAAATTACGAGCGCTTACCTACTGAATCGATTACAATTGATTTAGGCAGATTGTCAACAGGTACCGTTAGCATCAAATTCAAAGTTTCACATTCTCCGATTCGAGAATCAAGAAAGAAACTGCGAAAAGAGAAAGATAAAGGTTAGTTTTAGACAGCAAATATACACAGGTAGACTGGTCTTCATGAGCTTTCTTTTATGTGGATACCGTACTGGCAATTTTGTTCAAAATCCAAATGATGTTCGATCCTCTATCTTCAACCCAAAACATATGTTTCCGAATCAGAAACCCACTTGCGACCCTTTTCAAAAACCCATGACAGCAAATAAAAGCAGAAACATTATTACGATAACAAGAGGGACGTACCTTAGTAAACTCGGACCAGAGAAATCCCTGTCGCATCGCACTGACTAAGAAGAGGGGCACCAGAAGTAACATTCTGGTGTCGGCGAGGAGTTTACTACAAGACATGGCCGATTTGAGTATAGCAGCGCCTCCTCGAGACGATTTCAGCTTCAGAGGCGGTAGAAATACTATAGTAATGAATAATCCAGTTAGATCAAGAGCTGAAAATATTCCAATCAGAGTGTACTTAAGATGGTCTGGATCTGCAACTCCTGTTGTGTTTATGTCAGTTGGACAATATAGAGCCCCGCAGATACTGATGTTGCTTGATGTTTGGTTCGAATCTTCCAGTTTGTCGTGTTTCAGAACAAACGAGGATATGAGATTGCCTGTAATACTCGTTGTTCCAAATAAAGTGAAAAATATTCCATTGAAACGACTCAGGACTTTCTCCGGACTTTCTTT
>JAVTVY010050602.1:0-27516 GCA_036873755.1 Hanleya hanleyi | reverse complement strand
CCAGCCTATTAACTTTAGAGATTTCATGCGCGCAACGCGTTTCTCTGCTTCACATATTGTAGCCATATTACGGGCTTCAGTTATTTCAGGGATAGATATAGAGGGTCCAGAGTATGTCTCTGCCCTGATGGATACTCAGGAGCAGCGAAATAATTTGGCAGTTGAACTTCAAATTCGGGAAATTAGGTCTGAAATGGACAATTTAGTTAGGGATGTTAGAGAGCAGTTTAACTCGCTAAATACAAGAGTTGAACAAAATTTGGATCACTATGGAAATCGTGTTGGTCAGGTTGAGGAAGCAGTAGACTTGATTAGGGAGGAAATGGGTACACATGGGGTTCAGTTAACTGAGCATGGTACCCAATTGACTGGATTGACATCTCAAGTGGCTGCAGGGTTTACCAACATGGGGGACCAGGTTGGAATGCTGGTGACCATGATGCGCGGCCAGACGTCTACTCCAATGGTTAGGGCGGTGGGGGATACGAATGTAACGCAGTCTAGTGTCGCCACTGGGGGGCAGCCAACTCCAGCATTGCCCGTTAATGGGGATACATCTATTCCTGTTGGGTCTGACCTTATTGACCTTGCAAGTCAACAACCTCGGGTCAGCCAGTTGCCGACACCAAGGAGAGTAAACGTAACTGGAGGTAATCCACCGCCAATTTCGCGGAATTTGTTATCCAGTGAATTACAACCTGGTGAACTCAATGAGATGACACCGGGTGGTTCATACATTGGGTTGCCTCATGTTAATGCTGGGGAGGATCGCCAGCCCCCTTGGATGCATAACATTGAGCGGGCGATTCCCCCTAGGGGAATCTATGGTAGTGGAGTTCCCCCTGTGGGCCCCGGAAGAGAGGCTCAGACTGACTCCTCTACTTATCATACTCCAGTCTCTCAAGTTAGTAGGGGTGAGGGTGATCGCGTTGGTACTCCAACCTCGAACGTTTCGCGACGCAGGGAGTTGGTTGCTCGAACTCCGCACCACACTGAGGCGGAGATAGTTTTGCCAGCGCCTCTGCGAGATCGACATGTTAAGGGTCAGGTACAAGGTGCAACAGGTCGGGATTCTTCGTCCGATAGTGACGATAGTGGGGCCGTTGAGTGCAGTCGCTTATCGGACTCCCAAACGTCAAGGCGTTCGAGATCTCCCACCAGTGAGGGGAGGTCACGTCATCGCAGTCGCAGTCGTCCACTGCCAAAGACATTGGTTTTTGGTGGTGTAGCGGATACTTGGATCCCATTTAAAATCAAATTTGAATTGGAGATAGACAGTCGTCGTTGAGACAAGGCCAAGTCCCTTAGGCGTCTCCGCGAGTGTATGCATGGGAAAGCTATGGAATTCTATCGCGTCCTACCAGAGGCAGTTAGAAATTCATTTGTCAAGTTAATCGAAGCTCTGGAGAGGCGCTATGGTAGGCAAGAGCCTGCACATGCGGTCAGATGACGTTTGCAGGTGGAGGAGCGGGGGGCTGATGATACATTGGGTGATTTTGATGACCGTTGCATGCAGTTGGCTAGGGAAGGCTATCCAGGGGCTGCTGATGAAGTAGTCGATACTGTGGCCGTTGAACATTTTTTGAGGGGTTGCCGTGAACGTCAAGCCGTAGTTTTCACAATGGAAAAAGATCCGAAAACTGTACAGGAGGCATTGGCCTATTTTAATTCCTCCTTGCACAATCATCGTGCCATGAGCGTTAAGGGTGTGAGATTGGTGACAACCGAGGCTGATGAAGCTGTTTGTCCCTGGACTGCCAAGTCTGACTCTGGAGGCTCGGGAGGTTTTTCAGAGGAGCAGCAGAAGACCCTAAAAGCATTGCTTGCAGAGGCCTGTCAAGGGAAGCAGAGTGCGGTACCAGAGAAGGCCGCACCTTCTTCCCGGGGATCAGCCCCACGCGGCTGGTCTGCCAATGTTATTCGCTGTTATACATGTGGAGAGGAGGGACACAAAAGTTTTCACTGTCCACAAGCCTCTAATCTCTCCCGGTCACCGATTCGCTCTTATGACTGCGATGAATTGGGTCACATTAGCCGGAATTGCCCAAAGAAACACTCGGGAAACGAATAGGGTCTGGTAGGCAAGGTCCACCACCAGCCCAGGATTCCCAGTTGAGTGACCAGAAGGGGGTTGAACCAGCAACCGGAACTAGTGCATCACCTGTGGCCTCTATTGAGGTCACGGAGTCTTCGCCAGTAGCCATTACGGATGTGATTATTTCACGTTCACCTGGTTGGACAATGACGGTGCCGGCGAAGGTCGGAACAGTTCCTGTGACCGCCGTTGTTGACACCGCTGCTCAGGTAACCGCCATGAGTCAAGACCTATTTGCCAGATTGAAGTTAAAGGGGCTGTCCACCACCCCAATAAGGTTGACTGGAGCATTTCAGGGAACATCCAGCATGGGGATGCTAGTGCAAAAGGTCCCCTTGTCTGTTTTGGACTTCCACTGTACTTGGGATGTAGTGGTGGCACCATTAGTGGACGAGCTCTTGTTGGGCTTTGATTTCCTGTCTGCTAATGGTTGCATTGTAGACTTCAATAAGAACGTCCTCGTGATAGGAGACATGAAAGTTTCGGCAACCCTGAAGCAACAGGGAGATGGCGAACCGCTGTCTGTAAACCGGGTCACACTTGCTGAAACAGTAACCATTCCTCCCTTAACATCCCAGTTAGTCCGAGGTGTAATGCAGGGATACTCCCCTGCCCAATCTGGGTCAAATTTGGTCGATTATGTTTTGGAGCCCGTAATCGATCAATCGGTCGTGATGGTTCCCAAGATGGCAATTCGCGGGGGTCCAATGGTTCCGATCTGCTTGCGCAACCCGAATGATACTGAAGTAAAGGTCATTCGGGGGGCCTGGATTGGAACCACTCTGGAATGTAGTGATCACCCCGTGTCTGGCGATGTAGAGGGCGCATCTGTAAGAAAAGTAGATGTCCCTTTACCTGAAACCCTCCCAGAGTTCCTTGTACCATTATACGAGGCAACATGTGAGGGTTTGACCGAGGAGCAGGGAGCTGCTGTCAAGGACACACTGATTGAATTCCAAGACGTTTTCGCCAGTGGGGACTTGGATCTCGGTCACTTCGCCAATACCAAACATTGTATTAATACTGGCGATGCACGTCCCGTCCGGCAGCGTATGCGACGAACACCAAGAGGTTTGGAAAAGGAGGAGGGTAAATATCTCGAAGCTATGCTGGATGCTGGAGTCATTCGACCTTCGGAGTCTGAATGGGCTTCTGCCCCGGTTCTAGTTCATAAGAAGGACGGTTCTGTCCGCTATTGTGTGGACTTCCGGGAATCAAACGACAAAACGGTGAAAGACGCGTTTCCGCTGCCGCTGATAGACGAATGTCTGGATGCGTTAGATGGGGCGGAGTACTTTAGTACTTTGGATTTGGCAGCTGGCTACTGGCAGATCTCTATTGACCCTGCGGACCAGCACAAGACTGCCTTTATTACGAAGTATGGGTTTTTTGAGCATGTTCGTATGGCTTTTGGCCTCTGTAACGGTCCTGCAACGTTTCAGAGAGCGATAAATACGGTGTTCGGTGGCCTTACTTGGCGGGAAGTGCTGGCCTACCTTGATGACGTCATTGTGGTGGGACGTACCTTTGAGAGTGCCCTGGCTAATTTGCGTCTTGTCCTGCAACGGTTTCGGGAACATAATCTCAAGCTGAAACCTCGGAAATGCTCCTTGTTTCGGCGGGAGGTGTAGTTCCTGGGTAAGACCGTTAGCCGGGGTGAAATTTCCATTACGGAGAGTAAAATTAGTGCCGTGCGTGATTGGCCTGTCCCCACGGATCGTACCGAACTACAGTCTTTTCTGTGGTTCGTGAACTACCACAGGGACTTCGTGGCCGGTTTCGCAAAATTGGCAGGTTGCCTGTATGAACTGACAGGGCCGAAATCTACCTTTCATTGGCAAACTCGGCACCAGGAAGCCTTCGAGAAACTCCGGGATGCAGTGATTAGTGCACCGGTTTTGGCATTACCCGCATTTGGAAATGCCGATGGACTCTCCCGAATTCCGGATTCCTTGCCACTGTGCAATTGTTACATGGCAGGAAGTGAGCCTACGTCACTCCCTTGTGGCGGATGTAAGTATTGTATTCGGGCCCATAACCAATGGGGACGATTCACAGAGGATGTGGATGATGTGGTGCCGCTGGCTACGGTTGGAGAGACCGTGGCTGCAGTTCGGGCCCTCTCTGTGAACTTTGATGCTCCATTAGAACCTCCGTCCCAATCTCAGTGTGAACTCGATATGGTCTGGGAAGCCTTCTCGCCCAAAGAGTTGAGGGAGAAGCAATTGGCCGATGTTCAGCTTCGACCCGTGATTGACAACTTGGAAACTGGTCAGACACCATCCCGGTTATTTTCCGGTGGCCCTGTAACTAAGCACTTGTGGCTTTGCCGGTCATGTTTGAGGTTACAGGAGGGTGTCCTATACTACCAGTGGGATTACGGCACGTTTACGAAGTTGAAATTGGTGGTACCGGCGGCTCTTCGTTCCGAGGTATTGCGCTTGGTGCATGATGCCAAGTCAGGGGGTCATTTAGGCCAGGATAAAACTGTGGCTTTGGCCAAACGGTCGTTCTTTTGGCCGAACCTGAGGCGGGACGTGGAGTTGTATGTCGAGACATGCGCCACCTGTAATGTGAACAAGAACCTAAGGTACATCCGCGAGGTGCATTGGGGTCCTACCATGCGGGGACTCCGATGGAGCGGGTTCACCTAGATATCCTAGGACCGCTGGTGTGCTCCGAGGGAGGGAATCGTTACATCTTAATGATGATCGATCAGTTTACGAAATGGCTGGAGATCTGTCCCTTACCTGAGCAATCGGCTGAAAGCATCGCTAAGGCTTTCCTAGAGGGTTTCATTGTTCGGTTTGGTGTGCCCTTGCAGGTACACACCGACCAGGGCCGAAATTTTGATGGTAATCTGTTTTCCGAATTCTGCAGGGTTTTCGAGGTGACCAAGACGCGCACCACACCGTATCGCCCGTGCTCTAATGGGCAGGTGGAACGGTGTAACAGGCTCCTTCTTCAATTGGTGTGGTGTTACCTTGAGAGCCGTCAGTCGGATTGGGATAAGCACTTACCATTGATCGGCATGGCCATTCGGGCAATGCCCAACAGAGACACTGGTTTCTCTCCCAATCTTTTGATGTTAGGGAGGGAAGTGACGATGCCAGTGGATATCCTGTTGGGTGTCGCAGGTGTGAACCTCCAGCAATCTTCAGGGGGTGGAATACCTGAAGCAGCTTCTACTCCAGCTGGAGGAGGTTCATCGCCTGGCCCGTGATAAGGTCGGGGCATGTCAGTTGCGCTAAAAACGTACCTACGACTTGAGATTGGAGCAGAAAGTCTATAGCGTAGGCGATTTAGTTTATCGCCGGGACTTGGCTGTTAAGGTAGGTCAGAGCAAAAAGTTGCGACCTATTTTTGCTGGCCCGTATATTGTTGTGGCTGTTCTGGGCCCCTGCTTGTATCGAGTTGAAAGCAGACGGGGTACGCATGTTTGGCACCATGACGTTCTTCGTCAGTGCCGGGACCGAGATGTACCCCTGTGGGTCCGGCGGAGACGTCACACTATACTTGGGATAACCGATTTGGGAAAGAATATTGTAGGGGAGGAGGGGGATCAAGTTAATCAGAACCCTGCTCCACCCTTGTTCACATCTGATGTTCCGGACTTAGACTTGGGGATGTTGTTTGGGAAACCGAAGCGGAAGAGGTCCCATCGTGGGGGAAAAAAGCAAGTTTCAGACTTGAGTTCAGACTTGAACGAAGTAATTGGACCGCCGCGGGTCACTCGCGCTGGACGAAAAAGTCGTCCCCCTCAGTTTTTGGGTGTGGAGAGTTAAAGTAGATTTGATGTGTCGCGCGTTCGCGTGAGACAACTGGCCTTGGGTGGCATGCTGTGTTTCGCCATTGTTCACTGGGGAGCTTGTCCATGGCGCTCAACATTTTGTATATATGTTTTTTGGTTCATTTTTTGATTGTGGTCTAGGTAGTTCAGTTGATGTGTAGCATGTTTGTGCCCTTGCATGCTCAAGTTTGTACCCTTGCATGCTCGTGTTCGTGCCCTTGCATGCTTATGTTGTGACGTTGCATGCTCATGTTGTAGCGTGGAATAATGTGATGGATTGATGTAACTCCTAGATGTTGTTTAGAATAAGTGTTGTTTCTTTTATTGTAGACACACTTCTCAAGAGTATTTAGGCGCACCATCACAAAATTCCAAAATCTTTGACTAGAATCATAAAATGGACCAGGGAAACGATAATGGGCAGGATAGTGGGAATACGGGGGTAGTAGTCAGGGAGATGGAGGAATGGGTAGTGGTAGATTTAGAGGATCAAGCGCAGGGTGGGGTAGAGGATGCAGTAGGTTGGGCAGGGGTAACCGGGGAGGATTTAGATAGAGCTTTTGGGGGGTGGGCTAGTGTTACGGGGGCGGATTTCGATCAATTTTTCGGTGTAGAAGGTAGGGTTATGGGAGAGGGTGTTCCATTTCGGGATATGGAGGATTTGGTGCCCCCTCCAGTTCCCGAAGTGGAACAGCCCAGTAGGTCTGCGGAGGTGGTTCCGGGGGATGGTGGCTGCAGCCGTCCCCTGGAGCCAGAAGCTCCTGTAGTTGATCGGGTTCCTCTGGTGGGGTTGGGTGGGCCAGTTGGTGTGGTCCCTGTGGATGGTACCATTGGCGGCCATCCATTGGGGTCACAGCCGGTAGTGCCTGCTCCGGCTCCTCTGGAGGGACCCATTGAACCACCTGTGGGGTCCCAGGGGAGGGTACCACTGGTGGCCGTCCCCTGGGACCACAACTAGGACCTCTTCCCTGTGACGGTCGGTGGATTGCTCAAATCAACGCCGACTGTCGCAGGAAAGTTTGTCCTATTTGCCAGCTGCCTCTCGGCCAGAAGCTTCGGCGACATCTGGGCTGGATACATTTTCCAGCCTGGATGTCGCCGGAGAGGTTTTGCTGGGAGTGTGGCTATCGCTCGTCCTCTCTGGGCTACAGTTTCCGGCACGGAGCGGACGAGCATGACTCTATGGAGGAGTGGGCATTCACCGATGACCACTGGTGGCGGTGGGTGCCCCTCCTTCACGGGTTCCTTCAGTCCCTGATGGAAATACTGCGGGTCAGCACGTACCAGGCCTTGCTGGATTACGTGGTGGCCAACAGGCTATTTCCACAGGAGCTGGAGGTTGACCCCACGGGGAACTGTATGGCCCTAATGGTGGCCTTCGATGCTTCCCGCGGGGTCATTACCCATTCCTTGAGTGTCTCCCCTCCGTCCTCGGTGGCCGCTCTGATCAGTTGGCAGGTGCTGGGTCGCGTCCTGGCGTTCCTGTCGGCTGCTCAGAGGGAGCGGCTGGTCGATCCACAGCGGTTGACCGGTGCTCTGGGCGTATGCCCCACACCGAGGGCGGTGGATGCTCATGCCCACCTTGACCTGCTCCTAAAGGACCTTGGGATCTTCACCAGTCTTGAGGAACTTAGGGAGTTGGTCGATGTGGAGTATGCTGAGCGGCTGGAGATCACTTCGGTGATCTGTAACCTGGTCTTCCCGAACAGGTCGGAGCCTGGTGCCGTCCGGCGTCTTCTGGAAGACCAGGTTACAGATCACCGAAGTGATCTCCAGCCGCTCAGCATACAGCGATCCACAGCGGTTGACCGGTGCTCTGGGCGTATGCCCCACACCCAGGGCGGTGGATGCTCATGCTCATCTTGACCTGCTCCTAAAGGACCTTGGGATCTTCACCAGTCTTGAGGAACTTAGGGAGTTGGTCGATGTAAGTATGCTGAGCGGCTGGAGATCACTTCGGTGATCTGTAACCTGGTATTCCCGAACAGGTCGGAGCCTGGTGCCCTCCGGCGTCTTCTGGAAGACCCGAGAATACAGACCACCTACGGGATCCACCCCCATCAGGCCAGTCTTCCGGTTTCGGGGTCATCCATGACCACCTTAGTTGCCAAACTCGATGCCGTGGCCTGGGGGAGGTGGGTCTCGACTGGCATGGACACGAGACGGACATAGAGCGCCGGCGGCAGGAGGATTTCTTGAAAAAAGTCCTGCCGTTGGCCGTGGAGCGGAATCTCCCTGTAGTTATTCACTGCAGGGAGAAGAAGCCCGGTCAGTCTTCTACCCATGCTAGATTGCTTGGCCTCCTGGGGGCTACTTTGCCTCCGGGGTGGCCGATTCATGTTCACTCCTTTAGTGGTAACGTCGCCATCCTTCGAGCGTGGGTGAAGCGCTTCCCGAACGTCATGTTCGGGATGAGCGCTTTACCTCTTCGCGAGGGTGATGGCGACAATGATACTGTTCTCCGGGAGATGGGCATGGGTCGGCTACTCTTGGAGACGGATTCCCCGTTTTTAGGTTTTTATATCGTAGAGGGGCCCATGGTGCAGGGTTCCCAGGGCGGGGTTGGGGGTGGTTTTCAATGAGGAAATTGGACCCTTCTCCAAAAAGAAAAGGGGGAAGGGTGTAGCAAACACTGCCCTTTAGCGTTTAGGTAGTCAAGGGTGGCCACCCTTAATAGGTTAGTCTAGCCTTGGCAGGGCCTCCAAATGTAGCTTAGCTACCGTTAGGAGTAGGTTAGCCTGGCTTAATTAGGGTCTCCAAACGCTATCTACCTCCGGGAGTTATTGCCCCTGAGAGCGCTGCATGAAAACCAGCCAATGAGGGACGAGGAGACATAAGTCCCCGGGAGATATGAGTTGGCAAGGGCACTCTTGCAGCAGACCTCAAGATAGTAAGACCTAAGCACCGGGAGCTTCGAGGGATAATATTCAACAGGTAAGGCCCTGTTCCGTACCGGTATTGTACTATAGCGAGGAAGTTACTTTAGCGCCATACGAACATCGTATCGCAACGGAGTTGGTCCCTGCACATGGAACGGACCAAGGAATCGTCTAGATAGAAATGATACTTGATTCCACGGCTGTGCAGAAAAGACGCTACCGGCCGAAACACTCTGGTGAAGATCCAAGGGGAAGTGGACAACCCGGACGGAACTACCCGAATTTGAAATCGGCGAGAGCCGACCTGAAATCTGAGGAACTTCCAGTAGGCGGGGTGGATCGGAATATGCAAATAAGCATCCCTGAGATCCAACAAGGTCATCCATTCCCCTTTGGTCAGAGCATTTCTGATTGAACGAAAAGAATGCGGAGGCCACTACAGGTAGACTTTATTCAATGTGCGTAGGTTTATAACCATACGCATCTCCGGTGAATCTCTTTTGGGAACAAGAAACACCGGAGAGTAGAACCCCGGCGTCAGGTCTGACGATATGAGTTCTATAACTGCTCCCTTCTGAATTAATTTGTCGACTGAAGCTTGTAATTCTAGAAGGTGCTGTCTGCGTATAGGAATACGAGACATTTTGGGAGCAACAGTTAATGGGGGGTCCAGAATGAACTCCAGGCGATGGCCGTACCGTAGAATACGTATGACCACTGGATCCATCCCCAGATACTGCCAGTTCCGCCAAAACTCTTGTAGTCTTCCGCCTAACGGAAGGGAAGAGTTGGGCGGAACCGGGAAGCGAGGCACTTCGTGGTTCTGCCATGCTGTGAGCCCCACAACATGGCCCGAAACATCACCGACGTGACTGTTGCTTAGCCGAACCCGAACCAGACTTGCCTTTGCGTTTCTTAGTTCGAGGTTTCTGCTGCTGATTACCCGAGTCCTTAGCAGTCTGAGCTGAGGCCGAAGCTGCAGAGAGCTTGGGAATCTTATAGGGCAGCCCAGAAGAAGACCCTTTAGATCTCTTACCGGAACCGGAATTACCTGCTCTTATATCGCTGTCAGTCTTAGCCTTAGCCATTTGATCAGCAAGAGAAGGTAACACTCCATTAAACAGCAGAGATGATGCTGGTGACTGCTCCTTCATAGTCCTTAAGACCGCATCAGGAGCATAGTCCACCATGGTTGGCAAGTAGGCCAAACGTCTTAGGTGTACCAGCATAGCAGAATTATACGCTGATAAAGCTAATTGATCTACATTAGCATTAGAGGCAACGTTTCTGAAGTCCGTTAGCAAACAAATTTCTTCCTGAATGCTAGCGGCCACTGAGGATGATTTCAGCCTCTCAATCACTGAGGAAATGGATGTCAAGAACCAGTCCATATGTGATGAAATAGCTACACCCTGACGGAAACTTCCTCTAAGATAGAAGCTTGTTTCCCCGATAACTCAACCGTGACCTTGCCCGGAGCTTTTTTTGTGTCCCCTTTGCAGACATCCACAAAATCTGGGTCAAGGTCGGCGGCCTTGAAATCGAATGACGAACCATGAATGGTATAGGCACGAGACGAAGGCTTCTCCACCGGAAAAGGCGCATTGGAAGCAGCCGGACGAAACAACGCCCTGGCCTCCATCCGCATTTGCCTTTCCTCTAGGGATTTGGGCCTAGCCAAAACCGACTTAAACATTTCCGTAAGACCATAAATAGCCTTAGAAGGAGGGAGTGATGTTATTGTGCGGTTGTCAGTAGGCGGTATGTAAGCCATTGTCGTCAAACGCTCCATATCTGGAAATAGCATATATATGCTGGCCAGAATATCCGAATACTTCCTCGAATCTTCGTCTTGATCTGGGTCAAGGACAGAAGGAGAAACGGAAGGAGGAGGTCGTTGACCTGGATGATGACTAGACAAATCCAACGCATGTGAAGGGGACACAGATACAGGACCATGCATGGCATTATGCACGCCCTGACGGGACTCCAAAAGTAATTGTCTATAGTAAGTCAATTCGGCTTGTTGCTGATTCAACCATTGGATAATATCAGCTTGAACCGCATCATGACCTACAGACAATTGAGTTGGAACTTGCCGATGAGCCAAGTGTTTAGTCGCAGAGGAAACCATTGGGGCTTGCCCCATTATTCCAGGACGGACTGGTTGACTGGGCCACATAACAGGAAGTGATAACCTAGATTGCATATATGGCGGTTGAGGACGAACAGACCTCTGGCCAAACAAACGAGGATCGCCTGAAGGCCGGAAGTGGAAATCTGGTATAGAAGGTGAAGGTCGACTGATACTCTGTGTCAGATTTACGACCGACCCCGCAACCGAATAACCATGGGCCAGTTGAGGTTGGCCTAAATTTTGGGGGAGATCGTTTCTTTGGGTAACCCCTTGAAAAATAGGTCGTGACCTCATGACTGATGATATAGATGGCACTATGTTAGGCCGAGAAGGCTGACCTAGATAATATGGTTGACCCGATTGACCAGCAAAATAAGCCATATCAGAATATGGACTGCTAAATTGAGGTCGAGTGTAAACACTCTGATCGGGAAATCTAGACACAGGTGCCTGATAACCATATGCCATCACACCAGCTATGCTGTAATCCGCCACCCTTGTCGACGTAAGTAGGTCACCGGAAGTCGTAGTCGTCCTTGACATCTTCATCTGGTCCATGGCTACCCCCGAAGGAAGTAACTGCCCTGACCCCATTCTATGTAGGTCAGAAGCAGAAACTCGAGACTGACTAACAGAAGACTTCAAATGGGCCGAAGTCAAAAGTAGGTCAGAATCGGTAGCAGACACTTGACCTGCAGAAACCGACACAATAGGACAACCTAGTCCCGTGCGTGGCTCTGAAGTCGTATGTCCGGAAACACCTGTAGCACCAACGTCTACAGTGGTCGTCTCCGCAGGTGACTCTGTCAGGTTGACCTCTACCACAACATCACGTCGCGTCGTCCAATCTCCCCAAGACCTGCACTGGTTTAGTCTTCTACCCTGAAAGATCATAAGGAAACAAAGAACTAGTTGGGAAAGAAAGTGGTGGTTGATCTTTATTTAACAACGAAACCAAAGTCCTATACTGATGGGGATCCGCCAACACAGTACTCTGAACCGTCTCGCTCCCTAGAGAACGGGAAGGTTGAGGAACAAAAGACTCCACTCCTGTGTTCACAGTAACAATAGAACCGGTTTTGGCATATGACCCTTCAAGGTACGATTGGAAGACAGTTGACATTCACTGCACTTAGTGAACTGGTCGCAAAAATGGCCACGGCATGGCGGAAAAGCTGAATGGGAATCAGAATCTGGCTTCTTCTGGCCACAAATACAGCAACATTTTGACGGCATATCGTTTCAATTCAATTGAATACTTCCCAGTAGTCGTCTTATAGATGACTTGAACCAATTTAGATGACTCTCTGGTCTATGGAAAGCAGTAAATCTTCACTTTGACTGGAACTTTTTCTAAACACTACTCTACAGCACGGAGGAAGTAAAGGGGAGGAAGTTCATGGCCTAGGGATAGTCACGCATGGGCAGTGGCACAGGAAATACTGTGGGATATTTCAGTTTCTTTACTTGAGTAGGGGTGCTAGGCACTATACCCATATGTCAGTAAGGTTGGTTTTTATGGCGTAAAAAATATTTGCTTTCGTTATAGGCCAATACTTTTCAGCTGATGGCTACGCCAACATGCGTCAACATAATTCGGCAGTAACTCACTGAGATTGTTTAATGTAAACGAGAATGGGAATAATTCTGATTTCTGTGTTACCAATTCAATGAATCGAGCCTCAACAAGGACCGGCAGTCAGCCAGAAAACGAAACTAAATCTGCCCCTGCTGGAGGGCCGTTTTTCCGGGAAAAGATTATCCGGAGATTTTTCTCGCCGTTGAACTGTTACCGAAAGAAATGTTCACCATGACACGGCCGTTAAAAACCCACCCGAATATCTAGCGTGCGAGAAAATTTACCTGAGAAAGTTTATGGAATAAATCCTTGTCAGTTAATGTGAGCACTTGCACATGTGCTCGTCTGATCGTTTCCTAACAGGACATCTCACAGCAGAGCCGATTAAACGAAATCCGCGACCTGGCCGGCTTCTACGGTACATGCATCCTCGACCGATTTCTACGGTAGATCGTCTTCAATGGGCTCGAACATGCCTAACACTAAGTTGTATCCCTCGACACTCGTCCCAAGCAGCGTAGATGAAAGCATGGTTTGGTCCAGCCAGTCATTGTCATCAGTCAGGTTAAAATTCCCGGAAATGCAAGGCGTCGGACCCTTGGAAAAAGTTGAAAATCACTTGCTGCCATGTTTGCTCTCTAACAGCAGAGAGGCCCTTTGACGTCATGAGCTAGTTGTCACGTGAATATCACTCGGCCGTTCATTGGTTAAACCATAAAGATGGTGGCTCCCTTCATTCAACACATCTGGTCATTTTTCCAATGTTTGAGAGTATTTTTCTTCGTTAGAAAGAATCTCAAAAATAGGAAAAAAAATATTTTTGGGCACTGTTTGGATTGATCTTTCAGTCGCAGTTTACGTTTGCCAAATGTTGTCTATTCCTTTAATAATTTTCGAAAAATCACCTGAATATCAACATAATGATCAACGTCGTTGTCGCCAGTTTATCTTTGCTGATAGATCATCAGTAAGGAATATCAGATCTTGCTGTGAATCGCATCATTACAAAATCCTGTGGAATTTTGGACTCAAATTGCCCAGATCAAGTGGGTTAATTTAAATGCTGTATTCAGAAGATGAATAATTAATTCCAATGAATATTTATTTCAATGTGAGCAGAATTAAACTTGTGAAATCTGTTGAAAATGTCACCGGAGAATTAATCATTTAAATAAATAAGGACAAATCAATTCTCAAATTTGTTTCCTGGCCGAATTTCAATTTTTTTTTATTTTTTTCATGATTGGAGAGGATAATAAAAATGAAAATAAAACTGGACCAGATGAGCAGAAACTCAACTACCCACAGAAAGAAAGGGGCGAAGTTCAAATGCCCAGATTTATTTTTCTTTTATTATCCCCTCCAATCTTCCAAAAAAAATCTGACCGTGAAAAAAAAATCGAAATAGTGTGGCCTAAATATCAGATCCAGGAAGTCTTGACTTGTACAGGTCTTTGTAAATTTATCCTTTTTTCAAGAATTAAAGCCATACAGACCTGATTAGATAGTTTCTGCAGAAAAACTAGTTGTTCTCCGGTCAATTTCTTCAGGTTATGCAAGCTGGAATGTAAAAACATGAAAATTCAATAAAACCTGTTCAAGCCAACACCCGAGTAAACTGACAACTGTATTCACTGAAAATTTGCACCACGCCAAATCCTATATCACCCTATCAATTCAGCACTCTCAAGTTTGTGGACAAATTTTGATAGTTATTCTAATAGTTTTGATCACCCTCTAAAATCGTTAAAATGAAAACCCGAGCAGTTGAAGTCCCACGGCATTGAAACTACTGATTTGGCTTAGAAGCGTAATGGTCAGTACCCAGCATAGAAAGCAATCCCAAGCGAGATACTGTGGCAACGTATACAATTACCAAATTTGTCCGGAAAGGAAAATTCGACTTGGCCCCCAGATGGCATAACCTAAAGATGGATCCGCATGAAAATTCAAAGTGAGATTTTGAGGCAAGGTACCCACACACCAAAATTTCAACTTGGCCCCTAGGTGGCACCACCTGTAGGCTGATCAGCATGAAAAACGAAACGATCATTCGTGTGTCGCTTACGCAAATCCAAAATGGCCAGAACGGAAAGTCGGACAGGTGAAACAAAAGTTCTAAACTCTTCTCTGCAAACTTTTGCTATATGACGTGTGTCTTTCAGCATACCAAATTACTGAGATGGTGTAACTTGACTGCAATTGTTTTAGAAGTAACACTAAAGTCAAACTGCACATGTTTGAACACGTGACCATGAACTTGCAAATTCCCGCCAAGTTTGTGTCCTAGAATTTGTTGAAGTTAAGTTCTACTACGATGATTTCATTAGCTGAGAACAGTCAGTGGGTCGTGAATTAACTTTTCTGGGGCGAGCACGTGATCTTATTATGTCATGCCAAATAAGGACTCATCCATGCCTAGCCTGCACATGGTTTCAAGTGCACGAATAATACATCAGACCACGTGGGCTCAATAAATAGACTAGGCTTTCCCCATATCTGTGTATCGTCTGCATTATTCTGCCATTATTTCTTGTACATTTTCGACCTGATCGGATTTCGCTGCCTGATAAACTAAACACAAAATTACTTTGGCGACTAAACAGTTAATGAACCAAAAATTCACTCGCCACTTTGGCGATTTACTCTATTTTTTAATCGACGCATTGGCGAGTAAGTGAACAATTCAGTCACCAGTGGTCATTTTTTAGTCGTCATTGGCGAGTTGTCGATCGGGTTTTGTGAGCACTGATCTGTGCTATACTAACATAGTGTAATCTCAAAATAACGAAAGTACTGTTATACGATCACTTTCTAAAGGACAAAAAATCTCTTTCTATATGTATTCAGTTATGGGAGCTGCATCATTATGACAATCAGATGGGTACTGTATGTTCAATTTCAAGACTACAGGTCTGCTACCTCCTATTTTTGTGGGAGACCCGCTGGCCGAGTGGTTTAGATCACTGACATATAGTGCTGGTGATTAGGTGCCTTACTCTGGTGGTCACTAGTTCTAATCCCACTCAGGACTTGACCAATTTTCTGCACCAGAATCTGGGCTATACTAAGATAGTGTAATCCAAAAATAATGAAAATACTGTGATATGATCACTTTCTAAATGACAAATAATATATCTTCCTATGCCTGGATAATGTCTAAAACAGAATCCCATTATACCACAAATACAGCAAATTTCAAATGGTGCTTTTAATATCATACATGTAAATCCCCAGTTAATGTAGATGACCAGTTAATGTAAATGTTCGCTTTAATATAATGCTAAATAAACGTAGTAAATAACAAATTTCCAGCATTTTGATCAGGTTATGTAATCATTGAAGAAAAGTGATGGAATTAAAGAAAGCAAGAAATTAAGGATACAGAGCCCTCCTGCAGGCACTTTCGCACACCCCTAGAATTTGTCTTTGTGCCACTAAAAGTATGCCATATAGCTGTGGTAATGTATATATTTGTTGAAACGCATTTCTTATGGATTCCAAATATATAAATTTGTTCACTATAAATTTGTAGGTTGTGAAGATATTCAAATTTAAACAAAATAATTTAAAATAATGAACCTTTTTTAAATGGCTATTTTAAAGAAAGTACTCAACTTTTCGTAACTTACATCATCATTTCCTGTGGACAACTCCAATAGAAAATCTGTGTCTCAGTTTTGTCAATTTTGGTGTAGTTCTTTTTCTTTTGACATTTAATTAAACTTTAAAGTTCAAAACTGTGAGTTGCTCAATTCTGTGAAGAAATATTCCATTAAATGTCAATAGAATGAGAAATGGACCAAAATTGACAAAACTGAGACACTGATTTCCTGTTGGAGTTGTCTTCTACAGGAAATGATGAAGTAAGTTACGATAAGTTGAAAACTTTTTTGAAAATAGCGTTTAAAAAAATAAAATAAAATTTTAAATTGAATTTATTTAAAATCAAAATATCTTCAGAACATACAGGCATGCAGTGAACAATCCTCAAGGAATGTGTTTTCAAGAAATATATACATTACCACAGCAGCTGTGTGGCATACTTTCAGCTGTCAAGTTCTAGAGGATGTGTAAAAATGTGTGCAGGAGGGCTCTATACCCTTAAAGGAATCATTTGCCTGTCAAACTTTCCAACAGGAACAAATTCAATTTTTGACCCCACCAATGTGTGATACCCCCTTCAAGAGCCTCTATCAGGCCTGCTGCTGAGGCCAACAGTGCCAACATGTAAATAACTTACTGTTCCAGTCTGTTCTTGACAAGCCAGGTTTCCACTTCCTCTGAAGTCCATCTGTATGGTTGATTCGGTGCCGAAGCTACATCTATACTGGACACGAGGCCTGGGTTCAGCTGGGCTGTTATCTAGGACAAATATCATAACACTATATATGCATTGCAGTCACACATAGGAAGTTCACAAAAAGTGATATGTGGTTGGGGGAGGGTTGGGGAACCACAGAGGTTTACCTGGACATTTGTGGTGATTCGAATGAGTTCTTGAGTCCTTGCCTCTGTTATACAATCTCTTATACTTCATCCCCTGTGCTTATTTTGAATTAGCATGTCGGTATTCCCAGTCTGCGGTTTCTACATTGACTTCCGATGTTGATTTCAACCTGACATCAAAGTAGTCTGGCCAGCCATGAAATTCGAACCTGTCACATCTCATAACTCGCAGCGGATTGGCATAAGCAGCTGGCTTAGCGCGTTCACCGATTGGTTTGATTTAGAGGGAACCCCTTGCTCTATTTATATCCAGAAGTGCTATGGGTAACTAAAGAAGCCATGGGAATGTATCATTTCTAATGGATCAATACACTGGCTCGCGAGGATGGCTAAACTTGTGAATCATTACTCACCATTGGTAGAGGTCCACTTCCTCTTCCACGATCTCCCAATTCCTTTACGAGATTTGAAATGGTCTGGCCAAAGCTGTACTTGTTTTTGCTGAAGTCAAAGAAGAGTTTAGCTCCAAGAATTGCCCCAAGCCAGCCGTCAGGTTGGTATTTCCTTTGCGTTAACAGAGGAACTACATCTTTCTGTCTTAGAAAGGTGTATTCGGCTTCTGAATATGAAAGAGAATACAGACATGTAACTGAAAATCTTCAACAAAGGTTTGAAAATTTTCACGATTTACTAATAATTTCACACTTTAAATTACCAGTCAACAGTCCATCGGCAGAGTAACTGGTAACTTTATAAGATTATATAATGTCATGATGCACAGTAAACAAAAATGAGTGTAGCTCTTAACATGAGGGTGAGTCTCGCAAATCCAAACAGTTAATTATAAATAACTGGTTACGTTCAAGCATATATCACAAAATCAGAGATAACTGCACCCGAAATGGAGCATAACTCTGTAAAATAAGGGCCGAGGTGAGTACTTTTTAGTTGGCTTCCAGCATACAATACAGAATTTGGAAACTTATATAAATAAGTTTCTAAAATATAGTAGCTGTATCGAACGCAGTACTGCAGATATAGTTGGGTACATTCAAGCATACAGGACAGAAATAAAAACACAGCAAGGAAGCAATCAGAGATTGCTCAATTGTAAGCCCCCCCCCCCCCCCTTCCGCTTTAATCTGACACTGCTCCGCCATTGTTCTGTTCTGTATTGGTCTGTGGAGGCCTAATTTGGCTAATTATAAAAATTCTGTTTCAGTCACTTTTTTCAGCATGCATATTCCAAATATCGACCAACAAGTAATAATACAATGTTTTGATGCAAGATGGTCGCCCGGGGCTTTCGCCAAATCCCAAAATGTGACCTGGCTATGAGATCTACATTCCTTGAGAGTATATTGTGGTGAAATTATGAAGCGATCGTGAACTTTGAATTTTACACCCAATTCACTATTTTTGAGACAATATCATAGTTCAGGACCTATGTGGTCTGCTTTGGAATGTAGAATAACAATTTCCTAGCCATTTTCCCGGTCCAAATCGGTTATGGACCGAGATCCAGCATATATAAATAAATATATCCCATTCACTTAGGTTTGATCAACAAAGGGCCATAACTCTTGAAAATATAACCGAAAGCAGAGAAACTTCACGCTGCACAACCGTGGGGATTTGGCCCACATATCATGCAAATTCCATGCTTGTCCATACAATATTAACCGAGATCCAGCCCGGAGAATTCCCAATATTCACAAAGATTTCAAGAACAAAAGGGCCATAACTCTTGAAAATATATGGGAAATGTGGAGAAACGCCACCCTGCTCAATTACAGGGCATTCACCACATATCCTGCAAATTCCACTCTTGTCCACACAATATTAACCGAGATCCAGCCGGGCCCTGACAAGTCCCAATCCACAAAGACAGAAACTTCACGCTGCACAACTACAGGGCACTGACCACATACCCTGCAAATTTCATAATTGTCCATACAATATTAATCAAGATCCAGCCTGGACAAGTTCCAATTCACAGAGATTTCAGGAACAAAGGGCCATAACTCATGAAAATATAGGCGAAACGGGGAGAAACTTTACGCTGCAAAACTGTGGGGCACTGACCACATATCATGCAAATTTCATACTTGTCCATACAATATTAACCAAGATCCAGCCCGGACAAGTCCCATTCACAGAGAGTTCAGAAAACGGGCCATAACTCTTGAAAATTATACCGGAACTCGGAAAAAAAACTCTACGCTGCACAACTACGAGACACTGGCCACATTCCCTGCAAGTTTCAATCCTGTACATCAATTATTAACCGAGATATCGCGTGGACAAGAAATTCGGACGGACAGACGGATGGATAGACGGATGGACAAAGCGGTCGCTATATGCCCCCCCTAAGAGGGGGGCATAATCAGTATGCATATTAGTATATTAGTAAAGGGGCATAACTCTGTAAAATATGGGCCAAAGGGAGCCTTTTTTGATAGGCATAAATAGATAAATAAGTGTTCAAAATTTGGTGGTTGTGTCTCAAACGGTTTTGCCTAAAATGGAGTAACGGAGGTACGGACAGACGTACATGGCGACGACAATACTCCGAGGCCAAAAAGGAGTGTGGCCTTAAGCGATACCTCCTTAATTGACCTGAATGTCTTAGCTTTCCAGAAAAAAATATATATAATGGTCCCAAACCCTGATGACATATTATATCTCTCTCAATCATGTGATGACTTGTGTTTTCATTCATCTGCATGACACGTGAACACTTATCCAGAAATCTAACATCGCTTCAATATGTAACACGAAAGCAATTAAATTTTCACTGTCAACTCAAAGTATGTGTGCCACAAGTGGTGAAGTCCTGTATGTAAATCAATACACCAAATTAAAGCTTGTTCTTCCGACTGTGCCAGCCTTAGTAGGGACCTCGAGTTGGCAATCAAGTTGATGTCCTGTTACATGAGGGAGGTGACAGGCTTGAATTGTGAAAAAGATCCTCATCAGCCATTTAGTCGTCATGGATGTTGGGGACCTGCATTGCATCAAGGGTTAGAAGTGTGATTTTATTGTCAAGGATGTAGGGGGCCTCAACAGGTTTTGGGACAATTGCGAGGAAAATCTTGAATGCAAGGATATAAGCTGATACGTAAAACATGTATCTAGGTTATAATTTCATGATCATTATGCACATTTTATGAATAAATTTACCACATGCAATTGAAGGCATGAAAGATGTTAAACACAATAAACAGGCTGTGTTAAATGAATTAAAAATATTGATTAAGCTATGCAACTCCACTATTGGACAAAGTATCATTATTTTGTGAACAGGAAAGATTTTGACATGATCACTTGCAGAGGTTGTTATAATAACTTCTGCTAAAGTTGGTCCAACATGGCTGCCATTTTGGATATTAAACATGATGCCTTGGTGTGTTTGTGTCATTCAATTAGGCACAAAATGACCCAATAAACTAAGCTGTACCGGTATTTATAATGTCTCAAAGTTGTTTCTCAGTTTGGAGCAGAACAATTCACAAACATGAGAAACAGTTGCCCCCCCCCCCCCCCCCCCCGCCTCCAAACCACCTCCCAGAAAAGAGGGTTACATTATGAGAAGACTGGATTCACTATAGATATGAAGATATGACCGACAATAGTTCAATGACAGATGTTTAATTTTACAGAAATAGGAGACAACTCTGGCCCTACACAATTCTAATTTTATTGCACAGAAAAATCTGACAGCACCTTTGATGAGTACCCTTTAGCTCACAATACATCAAAATCGCTCAAATTTAATAAAGAAAAAGTGACCTCAAAATCAACAGACTGAGAGCTATTCTGCAAGTATACCATCGTTCAATGTATGGGGTGAATTGAATAGATAGTTTACAAATTATCATGCTAACAAGAAAAGATGACACTCAAAACACGGATAATGACAGCGATAAAAAATTCCGAGATACAATTGCAGCCCTTCAGAGTACAGTACCGGGTACTGGTAATGTAAAAGTGTTGTTCTATAGACATGATGGAGTACCTGTTCTACAATTTCTGCTCAACTTGTATCGCTCAGACATGCACACAAGGACGACTGCAGCATTATCTACAGCATCTGCCATAGCCTGCAGGGTGGAGCCACCCATTGACTCAATGTCCATCCACACTCGGAAACCCTCAGCTTTCAGTCGATCCCGAACCTGCAGACAGAATCATAGGCATTTTGATCAGTCAACCTTAGAGACTGGATCCAGTCCCTGTTTCATAATGTATATTTCAGGGGGTAATAAAGGGAAATAACTCTGCCTAAAGAAATGCTTGGAACAGGGACTGGACACGACATCACAAGGGAGCTAACTTTGCAAGAAAAGTGCACAGTATGTTGTGCATTTTTGCCACCAGCGAAAACTCCGTATTTTGTTCTTGCGCCCCACTCGAAAGATTTGATTGATTCGTCCATATATACATGCTGGAAGCAATGCCTTCATGTGACGTCAACAATGGGAATGACCTTACCTATGGTGAAGCCGGTTAATGAGAATGACGTTATAAAAGGGCTGAAATGATATGCATTTCTTAATTTGAGGGAAACAACAGCACACGCCTTATATCAGAATCAGCGCTATATTGAGGCACGTTATAGCGAGGTTAGAGTGTACATATACATATGAAATAGAGACTCGTCTATCAACCTTAGTAAAGTGATCCAATTTAGGGAAATGTGTGAGCTGTATGACCTATATCCGCCAGTAAAGTACGAAATTCAATGAGGTTGATTGTTTTTTACTTTCCTGATTTTTTAAATTCCAAACTGGGATTCCACTTTCCTGATTTTTTAAATTCTAAACTGGGTTTCCATGACCTGAGTGCGAGGCATTTACATATCACTTTTGATGAAAACCAGTCTATCTTAGTTTTCACACAACTGGCGTATATCTGTGTGACCTAGCTATGACATACCATTTCTGTACCTGCAACTCTAATCAGATCAGAGAGAACGACCTCTCTAAAATGGAGGTAAAAGGGTCGTTTTTGCCCGATATAAAGTCACGAATAATATTGAACTAAGAGAAATCTGCCACAGGCGACCATGGACATATATCCACATCAGATGGTGTTAAAAAAAATTGTCACCCATCTAATTTGCATAATAATAGATGACATGTTTTGTTCTCCATTAGATTATGTACAATTTCATTGGAAAATCACTGTTATATAAGACTGAAGATTTTGAAGTGTTATGATAATAAATTAAAAGTTATTAAGCAAAAACAACTTTTTTTTACCTCAGTTTGAATTTCACATGCCCTTACCATGGCAGTTTACCCCCTTTCTTCTAATTTTTTTAACAGCAATTCATACTTGGAAGCAGAAAAAAATCCAGGGAGGAGTGAAATTTTCGAGCCAGACGTAGTATTGGTAAGCCATCAATGAACTTGATCTACTTAGAAGTTATGAATGAAATTATAAAAAAAATCACACAAATTCCACCAATATTTCCTAACCTGTCCGCAAGGGAATACCGTCTATGTTTTTCATCAAAATGATCGTAATATGATAAAAAATATCATTTTCAAAAACCCCTTTGTTCTCGACATGCCCATGTACGGCACATACCGCGTGGTGCATTACACTATCTTCGCGGCGTTCCCATACCGTAAATACATGTCTACTCAGCAAAATTGGAACATTTCGCACTAATATTCATATTCATTCATAACTCACCGGCAAATCAATGAGGAACAACCCGCTGTGAACATCACTGTATTTTCCCTTCCGTTTTGTCCGGGCTGCATTGTACCAACGTGACAACTAAACCGCGAATGAGGTCAGTCGCGGGCTGGTATAAACAAGAATCCTTTCATGTGAGGTCATGACAAGCAGCCAGAGGATGCTAAGTCCCCCGCCGAAATGCCAGCAATAGTTTTCAGCATTGTTGGTCACGGGGGATATACATGAGGGAGGCAACTGCTACTTCATAGGCGTTGGATGCGGGTCTTTCTGCCTTCCCAACCTAGAACGGTTGACTGAACGTTTTTTTGCTTCTGTAATATAGTTTCCATGCAATGAAGCATGGAAATTATGTAACCGAGAAGCGGCCCCAGTTGACATCTCAAGGCATATTATCGGCAAACCAAAGTTGACGAGAAGCTGAATGCATCCTCAACCTATTGTCTGGAAACCAAATTTTGAATTTGCCACCAAGTGTCGCCACCTGTAGGTGCAAGTGGGCGAAATGCAATCCCAAGGATCATCTCATGACATGGTGTATCAGCATACAAACTTTGGGAAGAATCTGAAAAGGGGTTATTGCCCGGAAACCAAATGTAGATTTGTATGCACAAGTGTGCGAAACACAATCCCAAGTGACATCTTATGGCATATGAATACCAAATTTGAGAAGAATCTGATGAGCAGTTGTCAAATTATTGCCAGAAACAAATTTCAGATCTTTCCACCAGGTGTCGCCACCAGTATGCAGAAGCAGGTGAAATACAATCCCAAGGGACATGTCATGGCATGGTATCTGCATACCAAATTGGAGAAAAATCTGATGAGCGAAATCAAATTTAGATTTGACATGAGGTGGTGCTACCCATAAGCACAAGTCGGCGAAACGCAATCCCAAGTGACATCAAATGTCATGATATATTCATACCAGATTTAAGAAGAATCTGACGAGCGGTTCTCGAGTTATTACCCGGAAACAAATCTGGTATTCGCCACCAGGTGGCACCACCTGTAAGTAAAAGTGAGCGAAAGGCAAACCCACGCAACATCTTCTGGCATGATACATGCATGCTAAATTTGAGGAGATTCTGATGAGCAGTCCACAAGGAATGCATATGCCAAATATTGAAGAAACTAGATACAGTCGATCGAATACGATTGGAGGCATGCCTTTTGCATCTTTAGTAAAGGAAACATTCATTATTTGTGAAGAAAGTAGAAACGTAAAACTTAGGAAAAACATCATTAACATGGCCCCATAAGATGCCTTGGGGATAGCTACCCACATACCAAATTTAAAAGAATCCAAGGTCCAACAGGTACTGTCCGGAAATGCAATTTTACCTTGGCCCTCAGGTAGCGCCATGTGTAGGCAGATAGGCATAAAAAATAATCCCAACGAAAAGATCTCGAGGCAAGATCCCTTGACATTGGAAATAGAAGATGTTATCTTGGCCTACAGGTGGCGCCACCTATGAGCAGCTCGACAAGAAAAACAATACCAAGTGAAACCTTCAGGTAAGGTATATGTACACCAAACTTGGAAAGAATTCATTCGAGTATTCAAAAGTTATTGTCTGGAAACATAATTTTAAATTTGCCCCCAGGTGGTACCACCTATATGTGGATCGGTATGAAAAACAATCCCAAATGAGAAATTGAGGCGAGGTACCTACACACCAAATTTGGAATGAATTAGGTTCAGGTTTTCAAAAGTTATTGTCTGAAAACACTTAACTTAGCTTTCAGGTGGTCCCCCTATCAACGTCATGATAAGGTGGCCCCCCTATCAACGTCATGATAAGGGGCTTCAATATACGCCCGTATATCTGGAATTACACTGGTCTGAATTTCTAGATTGTTAATGGCCTTGATCCGAATTGGTAGCTAAATGTAGCAATCCAGAGAAAGGTCTACGATTTTATGCTTCTGAGAATGTTACATACATCACATCTTATATTGAATGATAAACTAAAATGGGCTGAACTCTGGTAACTAGGTGACCTTGAAATAAGAGTCGAGAGTTCACGTATCCTACACTGAAATCGACAGTAGTCAAAATAGTAGTTTTCTTTCAAATGGATTCCTTTCAGGTGAGAAAATTTTCCATGAAGGTAGAAGGATGTGAACAAAGTGATGAAGTAAACCTTTGTTCTTAAATTAATAAGTGAGTGAGTGAGTGAATAGAATTTAACGTCGCTTTCAACAATATTTTCAGCTATATCACGACGAATCAACTAAGCACCACCCAGCCCAGTTGTGTTCCTGCTACTTCAAAGAAGAAATCTTTGAGGCAGCATGGAACCAGACACTCTCCATCCACCCTACAAAACACAGAGGACAGCGCACCAGACACAGACAGGACGCTTAAATGGTGCAGTAAAGACAAGTGATATTACAGTGCTAGACATCACATTATCAAGTTCCTGTTGCTTCTCAGCAAACTGCATTGAAGCAACAGGAACCTGAACCCACCCAACCACCCGCCTTAAATTAATAAACAGGTATAAAGTTCATGAAGGAACCCTCTCCTCCAGAATCAAAACATACCTCCAATACCTCACATGTTATTTTCATAGTGCCTAGTCACAATGTTACAACATTGCAAGCCCAACGTCATTGTGCTTTGAAAAAAAAAACACGTGAGGTATTGGAGTTTTTCTTTGATCCTGAACCGATTTCCTTCAAATTTCAGAATAAAAATGCACAAATTATACATACAGATATTGTGGAGAATTTCACTTCTCTAAGAAAAACTGGCTCCGATAGCCGAAAATCACATCCATCATGTGACATAGAAACTCCCCTGACGAATCTCCGTCGGTAATGCATTAGCTTCAGTACAAGTGCAACAATGACAACTACAACAACAACGATAATGTTTGCGTTGATTTATTGGGTTGGCCCTATCTTTCGCTGTCTTCCATGAAGCATATTTTAGAGGGCTTGTTATGCGAGATACCGCTTGTATTGGCTGACGACCACAGTTCATTTTACAACTGAAAACTCAACTTCATCATCGGATGTGTTGGCAGGAAGCACAAACACGTACATGGGCACTACTTTCGTTTTTGACAGAATCGCACAGGTTCCTACAATTCTGTTACAAGACAAAGTACAAGTTGCCCTTTTCCGATAACAGGCGTTTATTATCGTTCAAATCCATTCCGATAACTTTTAGACGAAATAACAAGTCGATTTTCACGGTTTTAATGTCAGACTATTTTTTTTCTCAACAGCGTAGGGATACGACAATTAGTCCGTACTGGTACTACTGAATTACAAGCGTCTAGTCCGTCATTCATAATCCAGCCGTCGTCCATTAGAGAATATCCGCGTCCATAATCCAAAGACCTATTCCATTTTCCACATAACAGTATTAGCACCAAATTCAAAAAGACAATCCTAGTATACATAAACATAGGCTTGTTTCCTGCAAGAGAGAAGCGGTCAACAGTTTTCAATGATGCCGGCAAGACATCATGATGTTCCAAAAATATTAAATCCGTATCGCTGATCAGTATTCTTAATCCATAATATAATAATCCATATAATAATCCAATATATAATCCATAATATAATCCATCCATAATATGCAAGCTCTACCTGAGGCAGTCATTACATTCTGCTTCGCGCCTCTCCATGTAGCGCTGTAAGGGTCTCACGGACTTTACCGGAGTTGACCCAAGGTCATCTGTTGCCACAGTAAATGAACATGACGACCGTCTAACTGGGCGAATTAATATCAGTCACGATTCACCGATATATATTTCCGCAACATATATAGTTCTGAGGTAATGTGTCAAAAAGCTGCCTTCAAACTGTGACACTGTCGTTTCGTAACACACTGAATATCCGTTAAGTATATTCCAAGATAAATATATGTTTTGCGATCAGTAAAACAGTAAGACAGAACAGTTCTTGGTTTCTGCAGGAATCCTGCAAAAGATGGCGAGACCCCTACAGGGGTAAATGCAGCGTAGCGCAAGGCACCCTGGGAGAGGATGCTGAATATGCAGAGGAATATAGACTTCTAGGCCAAACCAATGACCAGTCATTCACTACACTGAACCAATGGCAGAAATACAACTTTACTATGGAGCTCTTGATTGGCTACAAGCTAGTAAGAGTATGTAAATCAGTAATATGAAATAAATAAAATTTAAAGTAGGCCGACCATCGAATTACCAAAGCAATACAGGTCTACTTTAAATTATATTTATTACATATTACAGATGATGCTATATTTATTAAAACAAATCAGACTGATTGGTAAAAATATACGATTTTAGGTTTCTCGGCTGACATCATATATACCATAAGATTTTACCTGTATTATTTGGGACCCTGGGCAGACTGTATGATAAGTGGTCTAGCTAGCACTGCACTGATTGCAATTTGGTTAAATTCGAGCCTCCATTAAATTCACTGGGATTGGTTCTCTATGTTTAGAGCGGAGACGTTCTCCTTATGTCAGAATTTGCTCCAAAGCTGTCAGTGCACTTTGACCTTAGGAGGTATGCAATCTGATGTACAAGAATGAAGCGAGGATGTCCCGGTGATATCATATTGTACATGTTGGTGCTGATATAGTCAGGTTGTTGTCCACACACACTTTCACGGAGAGAACCCACACCTGTTCAGTGTTGAAAGAACCTGGTACACAGGCCCAGTAATGGTCAGATGAAGAGGTTATCACAACTGGCACTATTCTATATGTCTTGCAATGTTCCTGCACATAATCATTGTCCTTTGGATGTCATCCAAATTTTAATAGAATTAATCAGTTTCATTAATGGCATTATTTCAAAAGTGGCACCGTGTGTGTCTTTCTATGGTATGGTGGCCTAAGGGCACCATATGTATGCTATAACTGTT
>JAVTVY010050601.1:0-25127 GCA_036873755.1 Hanleya hanleyi | reverse complement strand
GCAATTGTTGTGCGAGTGCTTCGGTACTGTTGATTAACGTGGATTCATCTTCAAGTACTCGTTGAAAACTGGAGATGATCATCAATTGACTTCCATCTTCTTCTTCATGGGCAACGATTTCTCTGAGTTCTTCTGTCTGAGCAATTCTCGGGTCTCGAGTCGGATGATGTGTAAACAGAGGGGCACGTCGTCTTCGAAAACTCATGATGGTGTATTGGTGAATACATATCAAAATTATAGGCTTTTTATAGTCTAGTGGGAGGTGAGTACAAAATGGCCGTGATACACAGTCCTCCATTTTTAACCCACCCACTCACCGGCGTCAGTGCGTGCAAGATATAGGCTGACCCACTGTATAGTGATTGGGTGGGTTCAAAATGACGGCCAATCCACAGACGCCATTTTGAACCCACCCACTCACCCGTGTCAGGCAGTGCAAGAACCCCACTGTGCTGTGTATGTACCCCTTGTCCCAAAGCATTAAATTTCTTATGATTTTTTCGATAAAACCCATTAGTGCATAATATTGCTGAAATAATGCCAACAGAAAACTCAGAGTCAATTTAAATATTTATTTGTATTGAGCAAATTACAAGAATTTCGAAGAGAAAAGAGCCGAAATAATGTCTGTCTGTCCTGGAAATCAGCTGATCAGCAATAAATCGACATCTCCGTGACCTTCAAGGAGATTTTGACATTAGGTTTTACCCGCTTTTTATCACAAATCATTATAAAGAAATTGTCACACCCGGTGAACTCCTGAAACCCACATCCTACCTGAGAGTTTGGTAAGATATTCCATTCATTCGTTACCGTTCCCGTGCAGTAGAATTTCATCCATCAGCTTTCACTGTTGTGGTGCCAAACACAAAAATTGACAAATTATACGGACTGCCACGATAAGCGTTCCGTACTGCACATGTCCGATAAAATCCCTCCAGTCGTTACAGAATGTTGATTCCACAAAACCTGTTCGGTGGCCTACATTATCGTTCAATCGCTGATCATAAAGGCTGCGTTCATTCTCACCAGAACTGTAGGCCCCTATACACTTCGAAATCTGTGAAAGAATATCAATTTTCACGTTTCCTGTCGGATATCACACAAATTGATGCGTCCGCTGGAACACAGCACACTCCCTCGATTTCAGTCTACGTGTGACATGCAGGCGATGCATGATGCAGATCACATTATTCATCTCAGCGGATACCGAAATGGAACAAAGTTCCGTTATACACTGCAACAGAGAATGTTCTCCCGCTCAGAAAACACAAAATGGCTACTGAACACCAAAATTTCCCCGGATAATAAAGTCGTTCAAACCACAGCGCCATCTATACGCTTTGGTGCAAGGGAGACAACTCGGACTAGACCAATTCGAAGATCATGTCCGCTATATTTAGCCTGAATGGGTATAGGGGTGATCGGGTTTTTTTATGGCTTTTACTATGAGCTATGAGGTTGATCATGTAGAATACGATGGAAAAAATTTGAAAGTACCGCGTAGGCTTGTATATAGATCCATATAGACCCATATACACTCATATACTGGGATATTAGTATGTATCAATCCATACGGGTGGACATGTTGGAGCACTAGTGGCCCGATGGGGTAGAGTGAGGTCTTATTTTAAAGCTCTCGAGGAAATAAATAAATAAATAAATAAATAAATAAATAATAAAAAATCAAAAAAATCGGCGAGTAGTAGACGAAGGGAAAATTGGAAAGTATTGACCATGCCCCAGAATACTTCATATGCATATCACGGCCTTAAGGCCTATGTAAGATGTAATCTACATCACAGTTTAGTAGTATAAAAGCGCAATTCACCTTGTCCCTTCCAAAGAAATAAAATCGGCTCTATTTTACAGGAGTATATACGCAGGTGACGTGGGTTGTCACGTCACTTCCGGGTTTTCACTAAACACTACCTCCAAACATACAAGAGTTGCAATGTTCAACCGCCGGGGTGTTTTCCCGCCCCAACGCCCCGCAGCGCGCGCGCGCGTCATCCCGCGTCATCCCCGGCAGTGCGCGCGCGCGCGCGGACGCGGGTCAAAAGGTCAAAGGGTCACCTCCAGGTCAGACGGTCCAATGTCCAATGAGACAATGTTGCGGTATCGCTATAGTCAGAGCTTGAGCACAAAAAGGGGGATTCTAGATGAACCTGGGAAAGATGGGCAGTTCCATGTGGACCAATCAGCGGTCGAGAAAAAGAGCCCATCAGCGGTCGAGAAAAAGAACCAATCAGCGATCGAACAATCAGCCAATCGAATTGGGGTATTCACGGTGTGCTTTCGCTGACGTCCGCGCCTACATCTGGGTGCTTGTACACCCGGGTAATGTTTTTCTGGACATGGATGGGTTACCTTTGGCTCCATTCTAGGCCACTGATTGGCTAATAGAACTTATAGTCATAATCTATACGTGTTGGACGAGTCTCTTCACTCACCGTATACACGTACCTCAATGAAATGCCTGCTCCAAACCTAGACCAAAAAACACGTACTTGGTCTGTAGGCTGATTTCATTGGCTCTCTATTTTTACTATAGTGCTCTTGCATTCTAACCTTGATGGGTTACCTAGCACTGATAGTCATAATCGATACGTGTTGGACAAGTCTCTTCACTCACCGTATACACGTACCTCAATGAAATGCCCGCTTCAAACCTAGACCAAAAACACGTACTTGGTCTGTGGGCTGATTTCATTGGCTCTCTATTTTTACTATAGTGCTCTTGCATTCTAAACTTGATGGGTTACATTTTTGTCCCATCCTACACCACTGATTTCAGTTTGACTGAATCTCCGCATTGGGCATTAATGCATCAGGAATAAAACACACAAGACAGGGTTTTTTGGTGAGATCTCATTTTTTTATTCATTGAACAACAACAACGTGAGAACAGCCACGTGAAAACTCAAGCCCAGAACAAGGGGCTTGTCATTAACTGAAGCCCAGAACAAGGGGCTTGTCATTAACTGAAGCCCAGAACAAGGGGCTTGTCATTAACTGAAGCCCAGAACAGCGGGCGTATGTACATTGAAATAATTCAAGCCCAGAACGGGGCTTGTACATTGAAATGATGGGCGGCCCCGTCATAGACGAGTACATCGCGGTCCTCGGCCTGGGGGTACTCGTCAAACATCTGTACGATGGTAGATAAGGGTCTTCCCCGGCATCGATGGTACAGGTAAAACAAGCAATATTGTCCGCACACTCCACTGGTCAGGCTTTGCAACGTTTGACTGTTCCAACACCACGTCTCTGTGCCTTGATCCATGAAGTCTGTTAAATCGGGATGGAGGGGTGGCAGGCCGTACGGGTCAAAGTATTCGCCCTGCTCTTCTGTCAAGTACACGGCCACCCAGTGTTCACCGGGTCGATCCATCGGGCCCGTGTTGAGAACGTAAGCAGCCGGATACATACGGTCTAATGGAAACACATCTCGGGCGAACACCCCTTGAAAGACCCTACGTGTCTCTGGGTCATTCTCCAGCACGGTGGTTATCTGGTCTGTATCCATGTTAGGTGGAGAAGCCACACAGGACGTTGCGCGCCTTGTCCACTTGAATGATGTTGTCAAACTCGGCGTAGCAGATCACATTGACGGTGGTCGCCAGGGCTCGTGCAAAGTGGATTTCCAACCGTAAGTTGCCTTGCTTGGCCAGGGCCAGCTGATGGTCGTTCTCTAAGGTGGGGTCAGATCGAAACAGAACAACGTGTATCCGTTCGCGTAGTCCTCCCGACTGATCATATTCCCTTCGTCCTGGTTGATTTGACCGGTGGCTGTAACCAGGCTCTGATAGGCTCGAATGAAATTCCTCCGCCCAAAGTTCGGGGTTAAGGCCGTGGCTGGCACCTGTTGTCCATCCACATGCAGGGCCACAAAATTGATGCCGAAATGTTTTAAAGTCAAACGGATTCTCTGGGTAGGCTCCGCTGAAACTGGTATTTTCTACACAGGCCAGGATCAATCGCTTGGGTAGTTCCCCCAGGAACAGGTTTTCTTTGTTGGCGCCCATATTTCCAGCAGGCACAGAGAACACTTTGGTTTGTACACGTCGGATAGGGTACCGGGCTGGTTTTGTTTCCAAGGCTTTCATGTGTCCCAATTGAACGGCTGGATTCGGTTTCACTTTTCGGACATACAGGACTGCGTCTTGGATGACAATCTTATAGTCCGCTGTATGCCCCTCTACGTTAGTGGCCATTAAGGCGAAGGTCGGAGGCGCCCGTATCAGTCGGATTTTGATGGGGATCTTGTTCAAGAGGTACCGGTCTTGCATGAACATGTCTGCATGCAGTCGACCCATCATATCCACCGAGGTACTGTTCGCAGTGAAAGCCTTCCGTTTGTCATATCCCCCATTGTCCGCCGTGTCCATGTGCTCGGCCGTGTCCCTGTAGAATAAAGCGGTTGTCAGCTGAGATTTTTTAGCCTCTCGGCCATACGACAACAGTGTCTCGATGTAGGCTCGATAGGGGTACGTGTTGGTGGAATCACTGATGAGTTTGTCGCTGAGAAAATATCCACCTGCTGAAACATCGAGTGCAGCCAGAGATTCCTCGGGCCCACCGTTGCTTGGTCAGCGAGTCTCGTGCCAGCTCCATTGACCACCTTGGCTTTCACATACAAGTAGGTATGGGCTAAATCCACATAGGCCGTATCCGCATTACTGATGGTGAACTCGATGGGCCCGGTTTCGTTGATGCTGGAGAGCGGGAGATGCTCCACCCATAATCCTTGTTCGACACTGGTTTGTGGGGGCGGCACGGTCCACAAATCAAATTCACTGTTGGTGGAGGGGCAGGACTCGGCGTGGATTAAGGCCATGTTTTAAGAAAAGATATCCCGGGTCTTCTTGGATGTGCGTCGTCGCTGGGTCGGTCGTCGACTGGTGCGTGATCTCGGTGGGGCAGCTCTTTATTCCCTACGGTGCGTTGTGCTTTGGCCACCAAGACGCCTCCCGCTTCTTTGGCCCGTCGTTTCAAGGCTTGTCGGGGTGCCGTACCCCCCAAAACATCACCGGCCACTTGCAGTCCACTGCGTACCGCTTGTTTGCCGATTGCTTTCACCCCACGCGTCACCAAGGGCAGGAACGTTTTCACAATGCTGCCGAGTATGTTACCCAGACCATGTCCTCGTTGCATGCGTGCACCGCTAAATACCGGAAAGCCGCCCCCGGCCTGTTGGGCATAATAGTCGGCATAGCTGCGTGCATCGCACTCGTAAGGTACTTTCATTATGCAAAGTGGGGAGCACGTGCTTGTCGAAAATGAAGTGTCAGCACCACTTTTCCTCGTTCGAATGTCACCGCTCCTCCCGTGTCATCTCTTATATCCACCGTGATCGTGTTGATGTCGGTATGTCGTACGGGCAGGTACATGATATGGTTGAAACTGTGGGTGACTTGATCGCCATACGTCTTTTTAATGGGGACCACCCGTAACAGAGGTGTGTTGATATCGCCCACGATGTAGTTGTCCACCACGTCCGAGTAGACGTAGAGTCCGTACATACCCGACTTCATATCCATCGGCATCTCGCCATGGTGTTGGTTGGGACCAGCGAACGTCTGTAGATCGAAACCCAGCATTTGCTGTAGTGTAGGACTGAGTTTCACATTCACGGTATCGGCGACGGTAAGCTGTGCCTTGTCGTTGTGTACGTTGACATCGAAGAACACGTTTCTCTTGAAGCGCAAGGCTATCAGGCGTGTTGCACTATCCGTCACCCCCCGTAGCGCCTTATCATGTATCAGTCTTGACAGCCCACCCATGAACTCTTTGGGGGTATCGTATTGGCCTTCGGGCAGGGTGAGCCGGGTGTTTTTGCCTTCGTAGGTGACCTCGTACCACACTTCATTGGCTCGCACGTTGTACCACGAGTAAGGGTATTGGACATCCACGAGGGTACATTCCCACCGGCCAGGTAAATGTAACGGTTGCGGTAACTGGGTGACGTACTTGGCCACGGTGTTGTCAGGAAACACATCCAGCGAACTGTTACTGGGTAGGGTCAGGTAAAACATGGCGACTGAGCTGTCCTGTTGCTGCTGTTGGTTTTAATAGGTCTTCCAGGCCTTGGGCGGTTGTGTGCGGCGTCGTGTTCGTCGCGGTGACTTGCTACGTGTCACGGCTCTGGAGATGTGGGGTGTCTTGATCAAGGGTGTTTTTTTATAGGCGCGAAAAGAAAGTGCCCGTTGTGGTGGTGTTTTGGGGGTGACTCCGGTTCCCATTCGGCTTCCCAAGAAGGTAGTGGGCCACTCGGTGATTGCTGAGTTTGCTGCATAAAGTCCCAGCGGTGGGGGTTCCCCACCAATTCCTGTGGTACATGCATGTCTTTCAAGCCTTGAGCGAAGACCTCCCATCCTCGAGGATCGGTGTGCGATCTGCGTTGACGCATCAGATCATTCACTAAATCCGTCATGTGGGTGCCGGGGACCACCTGATTCTGTACCACGAGTTCGCCTTTATCATTCCAAGTCATGTTAGGATTCTGTTTCATCCGTTGTAATACCAGGCCAGCTTGTTTCTTGAACGAGGCAGGTACACTCTTCAGCACTTCGTCTTCCACCCCCTGTGGGGCTGTGGAGGCTACCTGACCCGGCTGTTGGAGCGGTGCTGAGGTCAGCGGTCTGTCACGTGGTGGTGGTGGTGGTGGTGGTGGTGGTGGTGCTGCTGTTGCTGGGGTAGACAGGGTTTTGTATTGGTCCATGAACGTCATGTACCGTTGAAGCGTCTCATTGTACCGTTGTACTTTCTCACTGTCGCTTAACCCCGGTCTCTGTAAGATCTGTTGCATCTCTCCATCGAGGCTGTTTATGGTCTTCACCGTAGATGGGACAGGGTAGGGTGATTGGAGGTTTTGCAGGAACCGTGGTTCGACGAGGACCATTTTTTTCGTGTGGGTCATTGTCGGCCGAAGAGTCCACCCAATACTGGACCCAACACGGAAGCGGCCAACGGTGCTAAGATGGCCCCGAGAAAGCCGCCTTTCTGTAACACCTTTTCTTTTGTGTTTGAGGGACCCGCTTGTGGACTAGGGTTCGGAGACCTGTCTTATGCTTGGCCAACTTGGTCTTATGAGCCGGAGTCAGTGGTACGTTGCCTTTTAACAGGTTGTATCCGATTTCGCACAGACAGCGCACAAGGTCAGGGTCCGCACCGCGTACAATGGTTCGGACTAACTCGGGTGGGGCCGTCTTCAATACACGGAGCGTGGGAGCGTGCTTCCGTACTCGCGCAGACATCCTGTACAACTAATGCTAGAACCCACAACGCTGCCCTTTTTATCCACCTCACAGACAAAGTCAACCCTGCTGTGGTATTCATTCTTTTTATTATTCTCCATCATCAAACACACAGACCCCAGCTGGAGGCGCCACTGTGGATGTGTTTACATTATTTTTGCATGTACACGTGGTGGGTCTCTCCGGGAAAGATGTCGGTCCGTAGTCGAAGGTGGTCGGGAGTGGCTTGCTTGAGGTCGAAGAGCATATACCCGTGCTGAGGGGTTGTGGCATCTTTGAAGGCTTCCAACGCAAACGGTGTGCGGCCGGGAAACATCTGTCTCTCCAGGTGCAGCAGTTGAGTGGTATCTCTCGGGTTTTTGAAGACCACCAGGTAGTGGGCATTTAAGCTGATATTCCGATGTTCTTTGTTTTTACTGAACAGATTCTGTACAATGTAGATGATGCTGAGCCGTCGATGATGGCTGCCTTTGGTAAAGAGTTGGGTGACCCGTGCATCCGTCTCCGCCATGAGATCATCCAGAACCACCAAGGTGTCGGGTTCCAAATCGGCCAGGTTGGGTAGGCCTTCCACGAACGTGATGTGGGCATTGCTGCATACGCTTCCTGCCATTCTCCGTAACACCACACGACTCGGGCAATGGGTGGAGTGATCATGCTGTCGGCGTGTTGAAGGAGCTTCCTGACGAAGTGCGTTTTGCCGGAGCCTGTCGGTCCTGCGATGACGCAAGTGAAGGGATGCTGCCACCGAGGGTCCATGGTTTGAGGTGTATCCGTTGTCGTGGTAACACGCTCTTGTAAATTTCGTACGAGTGAACTGGAGTGGTGGTGGGTACAACGTCGGTCGTCTCGGTCGTCGTTGTCTGTTCACGTTCAGAGATGGTGCTGGGGGTAGGGACAACGTGGGTGGTCGGTTCACTGTGAGGGATGAAATCCGGTGGGTCTTGAGACGTAGTAGGTGTACTTGGTGTAGGTGTAGAGCTCGACGTGGCTTGTACGCGGGGTGTGGTGGTGGGGGTGGTGACTGGGCTCGATACGACTGGTGCTCTCTGTAGACCCGTTTCGCTGGTGCCTGGTGTTCTCAGTTGGTTAAGTAACGTGCTGACATAGGCTACGTCGTAAAACACACCTCCGTCCAACACACTCAGCAGGGTTAGCAATAGCACCCCAAAGACCACTTGCGCTTTGCGCGTTTTGCGAGATGCTGTCTTCAGAGGCAGCTGCTGTTGGTCCATAGCACTGTGGTCGGATGTGGAATGAAGGAGGACGGCAGTGGTGTCTGGTTTTATAGTCGTTTCACCTGGTTTGCCGCGACCCAGGAATTGAAGGAACTGGGCCAGCCTTGCCATTTTACGAAATGAAACAGTTTGCCACGTCGACGTTCCGTTTTCAAAATCTGCTCCCCCGTGTAGTAATCTTGCTGTGTTTTTACAACAGGCTGTAATTCCGTGTCGTAAAACGTCCCCAGCAACGTTTCCCCTTGGAGATCTTCCAGTTCATAGACTCGCCGCTGTCGGGGTAGGCGCCGTTTAATCAGGAAGTGCTCATCGCTCCAGCTGGGCAAGTAACTTTTCTCGAACTTGCCCTTGACTTTACTGATCCGTACAGGGTCCCCGACCTTGTACACCGCCTTCGTCGTTCGCTGCGATGGCCTGGAGTACAAGACACGCCGGACTTGGGCTTCATTGCGTTGGGTCACGATAATGGGGGCTCTCTCTATACTTCGATGATAGGCTCGATTGTAACCCCTCACCAGTTTCGGGAGAACATCGATGTACCGCCTTGTATTCTTATAGGTGAAATATTTATACATGCGGCCTTTGAATGTCCTGTTGAACCTCTCCACCACGGAAGCCTTGGTCTCGTTGTACGTATGGAAGAAAACACCTTCTGTTTCTTGAGAAAGGCTTGGAACGGTCTGTTGAGGAATTCCGTGCCTTCGTCGGTTTGCAAATACAAAGGTTTGCGCCCGGTCTTGAAGATGTCTTGGAACGCCGCTATGAGATTTGCCCCCGTTTTCGTCCGGATGGGTACCACCCACGCATACTTGGATAGGATATCGATGCACGTCAAGATATACCGATTCTCATCGTTGTGTTTGGCAAAGGCGCTCATATCCACCAAATCCGCTTGCCACTGGGCATCTATTCCGCCCACGATGACCCGGTTCCGTAGAAAATGGCGACGGACAGATCGATGTAAGGTATAGGTGTCTTGTCTTCTTAACCAATCTCGGACTTGGGCACGTTGTACCCCCTGGGGTTTGGCTGCTCGATAGAGAGCCGACAATGCACTATAGGCCGCCGGACTGTCGGGACTGTAGTATAAGTTATCCAACACCTTCTCCCAGCGCTTCATGGTGACAAAATGATGATGGACCCGGGCTCTATCGTTTATTTATAACGGGTATATCTTGGGCCGGAGTTTCTTTCTGATTTTCTTCGTGGACTTCCACAGTGGCCATGGTCAATGACCAGTGCAACTCGTCTGATGACCGCTTGATAAGCACTTCATCCACATCCACCACGGCATCTTCCAATGCAGACCATAGATCAGGGTGAAGGGTAAAATGCACTGTACCTCCATCTAGCTGAGCCAATTGAGCAAAGAAAGGGCCGCGTCGGATGTACACATCGTGACACAAGTGGATGAGGTCGCCGTCCAGTTCACCAGACAACACCCGTTTGAATTTGGTCCAGCCCTCCTGGGACAGACGAATGTGAGCCGGGCACGGTTGTGTAGGGTCCGTGTCTCCCACCACCTCCTCCATGATATCGACCTTATCCGCATACACGCGCAGGAAAACCTCGGGGGTCAAGCTGAAATACGCCAGTACTATATGCTCCGTCATGGTCAGTACGTGAATGGTACCAGATTTCACTGTCTCTCGTATTTATAGGGAGAACCCCGTGAGATCAAAGGATCAGGTGGTCATGTCATTGGGCTGACTGAGTCTAGCGGGTAATCAATGGCATCGTCGTCGGGTTCATGTAGTTGTTCATGGGGTTCAGCCATTGGCCCCGCGGCTTCATCACGGATTTTTTCTTCTTCTTCATCGTTCTGGCCCGTCATGTGTGTGTGGGTGGCTTCATCAGGTGACACTGTCATTCCAGCCTCTGCGCATTCTATACATAAAGTATTTTCTCCATCCGCTTTTTTTTCATTAGGTTCATCTAGTGCGTGTTCGATAGCACGAGCCCATGCCAATTGGTGGGGTGATCGATCGTCGGGTATAAATAACTGGTCCACCAGAGGGCCTATTTTCTCCAAGGCTGACCACAGAGAGGGAGTTAGGAGGAAACTTCGAGCCGGCTCTTGGTAGCGTCCCACCCGTGGGTAGAGCGCAGTATGGTATACGTAGTTGGCCTTGTCCAGGTGGATCAGGTGTCCGTCTAACTCTCCACTCAACACCCGTTGAAACTTAGTCCAGCCATCACGCTCTAGTGTCACCCTATCCGATAGAGTCTCAGCGTGCTCAAAGCAAATATTTCCACAATCTTCGACCAGGGTCACTTTAGCATCATACACGTATAACTTCACATTGGGTGTAAGCGTCAAGATGGCTTGGAGTGATGACATGCTTCCTCTAAATGTCGAAGGGAGAATGACACACACTCTGTCTCATCCCTCGTATTTATAGTGTCAATACCACAGCGCCAGGGTGAATAGAGCACAGACTAGTATGAGGCCAACCAGCCGGCGCTGGTTCCGGCGTGAGCGCTCCTGGTCCATAGCGCGAGCATCAAGGATGGCTGTCATAGTCCAGTAGTGGTCAGTGATGGCACGCCTGTCCATCGAGTGCACCCTGTGGAGGACCGCTTCTGTGAACTCGTTCAGGATCTGGCGTCGTCCCTCGTTGTCGTCGCCATCTGCAAACATGGACCGGACCACTGCTCGGTAACCCGTGAATGAATTCACCACGGTGGCATACTGTAAAATGCGAGTCGCATGGGGCTTGATCTCCGCCATGGCTCTGTAGAAATGCAGGTGTGGGATCCAGAGGGACATGTTTTATAGACCAGATGTAGCTCTACGGGTATAGTCCGTGATACGTACTATTCTGATGGGTTAGTCCAAAAAAGGGAGCAACAACAACAACACAGATTACAGATCAATCCTTTTATTATGCGTGAACAACATAGAAATGCATGTACTGACCTGTCTGTGGGAGGTTTCCCACAATGGCGTTCACCTTCGCGTCTTTTCGTGTACGTCCGTGTCTTTTCGTTAAAGTCCGTGTATCTTCGGTAAAGTCCGTAGGCATTGGGCAAGGAAGCTTTTTCCCGAGACCGAATCACCGCCAGACATGACTGCATCACCGCGGATGAATACATTCTTGCACTCACTCACACCACAGGTCGAGTGAGGTATCAAAGTGAAGCTTAGGTGAAGGAGCATCTAATGGACTCGGTGTGGGGTTGACATATCGATAAAAAATGGATATGACCTTGAACTGATCACGTGACCTCCCCGTGATGACAAATACCCAGAACCAAGTCAGTACATGCATCCCATAGTCCCAGGTCACACCCGATTCACGCAGACCGGAAGTGACGTCATACACCTGCGCACAACCGTGATGGAAAAAACCCAGAACCAAGTCAGTACATGCATTCCATACAGGCAGAATGCAGGCAGGCAAGCAAGGCAGGGATGCAGGCAGGCAGGCAGGCAGGGAGACAGGTCAGGTCAGGTAAGTCAGATTGAATACACCCCTTTCCCTAAAAATGGACTCCTTTTATACGTTTTTCTATCCACTCCTAAAAATCGACTGCTTTTATACGTTTTCCCGGTGAGTGGGTGGGTTCAAAATGGCGGACCCTTATTTTACACACACAACACCCTCAGCCACCATTTTAAACCCACCCACTCACATCCCAGGTCAAATCAGTGCACCCGAGTGAGTGGGTGGGTTCAAAATGGCGGACTTTCAACGTCCCAGAGAAAATAACCGGCCGCCATTTTGAACCCACCCACTCACATAGCACTCAATCACCCCGGTGAGTGGGTGGGTTCAAAATGGCGGACCCTTATTTTACACACACAACACCCTCAGCCGCCATTTTAAACCCACCCACTCACATCCCAGGTCAATCAGTGCAACCGAGTGAGTGGGTGGGTTCAAAATGGCGGACTTTCAACGTCCGCCATTTTGAACCCACCCACTCACATCTCAACAAAATTAACTCACGTATGCGAACCCCCCCTATGGCAACCCAAAAATTAACTCCGCGCATGCGCAGTGAGGCGCTAAATACCCGTTTTGCTCTATATATACTACTGGGGATATACATCCGCAGGAACCTGACATTAAACATACCGACTTCGGCTGTTCAAGTTGTCTTCCTCGAATTTGGTGTTAAGGTACTGTACTGTGAATACAAATATCCGACTGATGGTTATATTGCAGCCACATGGGCGGCCTTGAAGAACACAACCGTAGCGACATCGTGTCGCAAGATATCCATATACCAGATTTGGGAGGAATCCGTTAAGAAGTTTCTTTTTATTGTCTGGAAACGACATTTTAAGTTTAGTCCTGCTGTGACACATATGGGTGTATGTGGACGGAACACCACCCCAAATACAATTTTGGGCATTGTATTCACAGCTCAAATTTGGAAGAATCCGTTTCAGTGGTTCTAATTTCATTGTCTGGAAACGAAATTTCAGGTTGGCCGCCAGGTGGCGCCATATATCCATGTATGTGGATGATACGAAATTCCAATCGAAATCTTGTAGCAATGCATCCTTATAGCCAACTGTGGATAAGTCGTTGTCACTTTATTGTCCAGGGTATTCACGTTGAATCTGAGATGGGAATACTACATGTACTGGGTGTTGTGAAGAAGCAAAACCAAGTGCAATTCTTATATTTTAAAGCTGGAAAGAGTCTCGATAATGTTACCTATTTAACGATGTGTAGAGATTTTAATTTAGAGACTCTTAGCCACCGAAGAATGATTTTATATAGATTTGTCACTTTTACATGGTATTGTGAATGCACGTTTTAAGTATTCGTATCTTCTTAGATTCCATTTTACGCTCCCTCAAGGAGACTTCGTAACTCTCAGCCATTTTATATACCCTTTTCTAGAATCGATCTTAGAAAACACGTTTTTCCCTCGTGTTTATAATTATGTTTGTAATTTGGTAGACGTTGATCTTTTCACCCCCAAGCAGAGTTTTAAACGATGTATCAATAGTTACTTTTACAATTCATACAGCTAATTTTATTCATTGAAACTCTCATTCATGTAAACTCATATATTGTTTTACGGTTGTTGTATACCTTTTATTTACCTATATTCTACATTGTTTCTTTAATGATGCAGTCACACTTGTTAAAGTATACGCAAAATATGTATCTTAAATATCCACCTCTTGCATCCTGCATATAACGTTTTAATAACTTGTAACTGGATTTCGGCAGGTTTGTTATTTACTGAATAAATAAATACACAAATAACCGTTATATGGTAATGGCCATCAGAATTTATTGGGGTGGGGTGCTGGACCTCGCCAATAAATGTCGATGACATGAAATCTACATTCATTGCTCCTCACCAATTATTGGTGATGACCAGGCCCCATCGCCAAAAAATGGCGATGAACTGACCTCGTTACCATTTGTCCTCGCCAATAAATGACGAGGAAAGGGCCTCGTCACCGATAGATGATGATGGGCGATCGCCAGTTTTAGTCCTCTGGACGTTTCTATATTCTTAATCCAGCCGAAGGTAACTAGTTTTGCTGAAATATTGATATAGGAATGAGTGTTTTGCGGGACAGACATGACATCATATCTTACCAGAATCTATTTGCCACAATCCATTGCACCATTTTCTTATATAATCTCCCTAGTATAATCCGTGACGTGTCCGACTCCTCCTACTCCTCCTGCTCCTCCGCTTTACTCACTGCACAGCGGGTCGCATAGGTGTGGCGCGGGATAGGATGGGGCGAGAGACCTGGGGTTTTCACTACCTGAGATTCCATGGGCCCGGCTTGCATCCTACAGTAGAATGGGTCGACTGCGCATGCGCGATGAGTAGTAGTATAGAAAGGACACGCGACCTCCCTATCCCTATAGGTGTGGCGCGGGATAGGGTGGGGCGAGCGACCTGGGGTTTTCGCTACCTGAGTTTCAAGGGGCCAGGCTTGCACCCTACAGTAGAATGGCGTGTCCGACTCCTCCTACTCCTCCTCCTCCGCTTTACTCACTGCACAGCGGGTCGCATAGGTGTGGCGCGGGATAGGTTGGGGCGAGAGACCTGGGGTTTTCGCTACCTGAGATTCCATGGGCCAGGCTTGCACCCTACAGTAGAATGGGTCGACTGCGCATGCGCGATGAGTAGTATAGAAAGAGCACGCGATCTCCCTATCCCTATAAACTAACCCATGAGGGTGAATGAACCAATGGGGGTGAATGAACCATGGGGGTGAATGAGCACTCGTTACATTTAATAAATGTACAGCTGTTTATCCTGTTAGGTAAGGTACAAAGGTATTTCGCTGCATTTGCTAAAATTCACATGTCATAAGTTTGTGTATTTACCTTTTCAAGAACGAACTGGAATCCTTCTCGGTCCTTTATCTGTCGTCTTAGATACCTGTTGTATTGTATAATGTCATTGTCATCAAATTGTCAAGGGATTCATTCCGAGCATAGCATGTGCATGCAGATTAATAACTTATCATTAAAGAGCTGATTAGAGAAAATAATGTGTGATTATTATAACAGAAATCCATTCGACTGCGTGGAGGTTGTGTGGAAATCCATATTAGTTCGAACTGCAAACGAGGAGATCGTTTCGTGAAATGTCCAATTGTATATTATAAATTGCTGATCTTGTGTTCCTGATATTCAGTTGTTTTTCTCGTCAATTGTAGCTCTTGATCCATTTGAGATGTTTCCTGTATGAGGAAAGTCCACAATATACTTACTCGGCATCATCGAACACTCTATTGACGTGTTCCTCAAATCCTTTATCGCCCTGAAAAATAAAAGCAATGATCAAATATCAGAAACATTCAACATTTGCCCTATAAATAGGTCATGGTCACGTACCGGCCTACACTCCTTCCGCGACTATTACTCTTGTGACAGAGCCACGTCGAAGGACCAACGTTGTCGTGGGAGCAGATATTTGTGGATTCTATAAGCTACCATTGTTCAGCATTTCTAATAAATTTGATATTTCAAATTGTAAATGACGCTTCAATCTATACTTCGGTGGAAGGAGACACGAGGGGTGGGGTGAAAAGACTCTATGTGTACAAGTTGAATGACATTCCGTACAACCGATCAGCTGTCAGGGGCGGGAAGTTGAAATTTCCATAGTCAACTTCCATCAAGACTTGTACAGCTAATGTCCCACAAGGTGAATATTGTCATATTGGATTTATGGATTTATGCTTTTAGAGTCTTCTAAATTTTTGGTGATTTTTATGCTAATACATAACAAGTAGCGAAAATCATAATGGACTGATGCTTGTCAGAACAGATTTTCACATTTCACCAGAGCATTTCAAATCGTCACCGTGGCTTTAGTTTTTACTTGATCAGCCCAATTGTCTCCAGGCTGAGTCATGCATAACGTACAAATCATGAGGTTATTCCAAATTTGTGCTACTAAATTATTAATTAAATTAAAGTATTTTTAAAATTAATTTTAACTAATTTTTCAATTATTAAAATTAAAAAATAAATGACAAATGGTAAAATCACCATCTTATTCTTACGCCATTTCTGTGACAAAATGGAGACCGTTTAAAGCAAATATAGGCATAAAATGGCTGATTTGTCGGTGTTTAGGTCAAACGCTTAATGCAAAATGTAACAGGGTCAATACAGTTGGCAGATATGGTCAAATTAGCTTTCGAGATCCAAACGGATTATGAACGGAAGGAAATAAATGCATATAAACTCAATTATATACTCTTTATTCAAAGTCTATATCTCCAGTTTGACTGGAACTTATACAAGTCTGGAGGCTATAGTTGTGATTGTGAATCATCGAAATTTATTTATACACCATGCAGGCATGTTGTGACTGGTGCCCGTGATATACTGAGTGATGAGGATCTAAAAACACTCCCGATGAAGGGATCTAAGTATAGAGAGCCGAGAAAAATAAACTTGAAAGCGGAACAATAAATAGTCCTGACGGCGCTGGAAGAGTATGTTATTGAGTGGTCAAAGCGATAAAAGTTGAACCTACAGTACTCGCTGACTGGCTGGACCTCACCAAGAACAAGGTCGTTGAAACAACCTGCCATATTGACAGTAGTACCCTTCTCCAAGCAACTGAAAAACCTCAGTTCGCAAGAAGTTCTAGCAAATCTCCAAAGTATATTCGTCATAGTCTCGGCAGACAATGCTCCAAATAATATAATATTCATACGTAAATATTACTATTACCAGGTGCTGGTTAAGGAATTGATTATAAGCACACCATCGCCGAATACGTCTACTTACTCCAAAACAGAATTTGCTCTGGAAGATTTATTTAACAATCACAAAAAATTCGAGCGATATGCAAGAGCAGGGAAAAATTGACGACGTCTGGCGATTAATAAGCAACCATATGACTACAGGAAATCATCCCTCGGCATCTAACATTCAGACCCGAGAATACGGTGAATTCTCGGAAGTAGCCTCAGTATCTCAGCCGCACTTTTATTGCAGATGTTCATGTGAAGACTATGCAGTATCCACACGGCCCCTAGCACCGGCTTAAGCGGAATTAGATACGCTAGCTCGGAAGCTGTGATGACAGCTCAGCTCAAACAACTCATCTGATGATGAATGAGCATCGTGGACGTCTGATGAAGTAAACGCCTTAACATGGGGTAACCTGGTAAATGCAAGGATACCTAGAGAAACTAACCTGTAATGCCCGACGACGTACGGCTTAAATTTCCTACAAATCAATGAACCTACATGTATTTGTCGAGTGACATGTACAGAAGGCGGGCCTCGGGGACTAACAGTCCACCAGCAGAATCCTGCCATATTCGAGTAAAAACTTGAAACGATATGCAAGAGGTGGGGAAAATTGACGACGTCTGACGACTAAAAAGCAACCATATGACATTTTTTCTCAAAGAAAGAGGTATGTCTTCCAAACACTCATGAAAATATACTAAAAGTGTACTGGACTCCCAAACATGCATAAATCACCATACAAAGCTAGATTCGTAGCTGGTTCTAGAAGCTGCACCATCAAGCTTCTTTCAACCCTGTTGACGAGAGCCCTTCAGGAGATAAAATCATTTTGGTATTGCGCCACTTCTTCTAAGAACTCTGGCATTGAATGCATGTGGATATTGAAAAACTCAAAATGTGGAAGAATTTGAAGCTAAAGGTAACATACCGTACAGACATGTATCCACATGGAATTTCTCGACTCACCAGGATATTGTTGTCCGTCTTAGTTCATCAATATTATCTGTGTTCAAGAAAACTGATCGCCGATATATTAATGCCAGAAGCCATAAAGCATTCAAGAGATATCATTCATGCGATGTTTCTTTGTTGATAGATTGCTTGAAATTCTCATTAATAATATCTATGTGAAATTTGGCAATACAATATATCAACAGCATATATGTATTCCAATGGGTACTAATTGTGCACCCCTTTTGGGTGAGGTATAATTGTTATCTTATGAATACGGCTATATGCAGACACTTTCAAAAACAGATTATTTCAAAACCCGTTTCTTCTCATTCACCAAATGCTATACAGACGATCTTCTTACTGTGGATAATCGCTATATAAATGACGCAGTGAAGGATATGTATTCACCTTCACTGGATTTGAAGGAAACTACAGATGGCCCAATCGGCACATCTTATTTAGACCTATATCTATATAAAAATGAAACGGCCCTTCTCTCTCGTCGACTTTACGACAGAAGATATGATTACAATTTCGACATCGTAAATTATCCCTATCTGGACAGTAATATACCAGAGGGACCTGCTTATGGTGCATACATACCTCGCCTAGTAGCATTTGCTAGATCCTGTGTTAAATGTGACGATTTTTATCAACGTCACAAAACATTATTGAACAAATTTGTAACACAGGGCTATACTATCAAAGTTTCTCAAACTTGGCGATACATATCGCATGCTGATAGCAAAATACGAGCGTAGCGTATAATATCCATGGTGGTATGTTTCGTAACTTGTGCGTAATATCGCTAATGAGCTAGGGGCCGTATTAACATATGTATTCAAGGTCCTCATAGTGTTCACATGAACAGTCACAATCACAGTGTGACTGAGATACATCATACTCTAGATAACGACTTTACGGCGTATATCATATGGATTAAGAATACTGGTCAGCGATACGAATTTGATATTTTTGGAACATCATGATATCTTGCTGGCATCATTGAAAACTGTTAACCGCTTCTGTCTTGCAGGACATTAGCCTAGTTTTATGTATACTATATTTTTCCCCTTTTAATTTGTTGCTAATATTATATGAACTAGGTCTTTGGATTATGGACGCGGAAAATCTTTGTTGAACGACTGCTGAATATTGAATGACGGACTGGGCGCTTGTATTTCAGTTTATATTTGGATTGCTCGCATTTATGTCACAATCATTTATGTATAAATCCACTCCATATCAGTGTGGAATTAGATGAAATTAATAGGCCTAATATTCGGATCACCTTTAAAAAATCAGATGTTTGTTCCATCCACAAAAGAATATCCAAAATGCCTTTCGCATTTGGAACTTTGAGGAGGTAAATCAAATCTGTTAATTGAGTCATTAATCAATGTGACTGTTATTGTGAATCATAAGTCATTTTTCGTATGTGTGGTATTGTAATGCACCACCATCTAATGCTCCTTTTCTATAGTCAGTATATCCTGGATTGCTTTGTTTATATTTCAAATGCTCTGTAGATTTTAGCTCCTGTTTGTTTGAGTTATCGCTTTTTCACCACAGGCCTGATTCGATAGCTTTCATGGTACACTGAATCAATCTCCATCCACTTTAAACCTTTTGCTTTTGCAGTTCTAGGTGAGACAGAGGCCCCCAAGTATTCAACTTTGGCTATCCGGACGTCCCAACTTATTGTTCATCCTGTGGATTGTGGATGATGCTCGGTCAAGAAAATTTCTGTAGAAATTCACGTTCTTATGTAAGAATACACTTATAGATCAGTTGGTGGTTTCACATGTGTATGCTAAGAAGTTTCTGCATCTCACATTCATGGGAAGTAACTCTATGTTTCTCAACCACATTGTTATTAATTATTCCCATGCCTTGTGTATCATCAGTGTTTTCATCAATTATGTCTTTCAGATTTGAAGCCCGTTTCTTGGGCCGGAGTAATCTCATGGATCCAGGGATGCCCTCCCTGTCTGTAGCTTCAAATGTTCTCTTGCCTATGGCAGCTCTATATGGGGGGTATGCATACCACGAACTCCTCAGCGTTATGTTGTTGTATGTGTTGTGTACGCAACTGTGTATATTGATGCAGCTTTCAAACAGATTATGTTTTGTCAGATGCTGAACTTAATTTTCTTTATTTTTAAGTTTCAGATTGAAATAAATCATGAAAATTGGAAAAAGAAATAGTGAAAAATAGTGCTTGACATAGATGTGTAGTTTTTACCTCCGTCGATCAGACGGAGGTCTAGGAACGCAACGTGAAATCTCCCGCCAAATAATTGTCGTATGGGGAACCCACGACTCATAGGATTTCCAATAGGGATTGTCATGGTTCCCGACGAAATTTTGACGCACTTTTGTTGGACACAATTGAAATAATGAGGTTCCCCATTGCAATGCATTGCAGTGGGCCTTGCTTCTGTAGTCGGGTTCCACCTCCCATCCACCGGGAGATTTAACACGGCGGCCCTTTAGCTTGTAGAGATGGACAATGCGATTTTTTGCCGTTTTTCTGGTAAGTTTATTGTCGCCATTTGATGTCATTACAACTCAATGATTCATAGTACACCACCCGTCATTTCTATATATCGTAAAGTATTTGTCGGCTGATGACTTATGTCGAAGCCAACCAAATAGTCAAAGTTGTTGTTGTTGCATATCAAACTGACTGACTGACTGGAAGACAACGGCACAATCGACGATGCCCTGATTTTTCTGATACTTGTTTTCTTTCATTTGATGATATCCACCAGCCTGGTTGTTTAAAAACAGTTATTCTAAATTTTGCTGATAAATTATATTTCCCGGGGGGGAGGGGCTATTTATCTTGGAATTTGGCAGTTGAATAATGGTTTGATTTTGCAGAAGCACCAAATTGATCTACCTGCATGAGTCTGTAAACTTATTTCATAAAGCTGATAAATAATATACATATACTTTTCTTTTCATTTATCCTAACAGTTTAGTGACATCCACATTGTGTGCTGTGACACTTGTTGATGAAGAATAATTTGCTTGTTAAAACCTGATAATATTCTGAAAACTTATTCTGAATTGTAGCTGAAACAAAGGAGTGTCTACATTCCACATGTAGGCCTACATTATTGAGATTTTTGACTGATAGCATGGATGGAATCTTTCCCAATTGTTTTTTTTTTTTTTTTTTTTTTTAGTTTTAAGCCCTGGACATACCACTGGACATTTATTTGCCATACGATCACATTTCACATGTTTTGTTCAGCCCCGTGATCTGGAACCAAACAGACAGTATCACTAGATGAAATAAGGAGATCGTGATATACATTTCAGGTTTTACCGATGCCAAATGACTTGGACAGAAGACAATTAGACAAAAAGAAAATCAATAAATATATCAATAAATAATAAATTACATAAAAAAAATTCTTGTCTTTGCAAGGGGGACACCAGACACACTGACAACACAGACCATTCATTCAAATTTCGCCTTCCATTGGGGAGGCAGAAATATTCCTCAAACACAGTATACATATTTATGTCTCCCCCAACTATGTTGGGGGGAGACATCTAGTGTTTGTGCTGTCTGTCTGTCTGTGTGTCTGTCCGTCTGGATGTCTGGATGTCTGGATGGATGTCTGTCCGTCCCCTTGCCTTGTCTGCAAGATATCTTGAGAACTACTGGATGGAATTTCACCAAACTTGGATGGAAGCTTCATTGGGATAGCCCCCTCATTTGATTAGGTTTTGGTGTATGTGCGTGCATTCATCCGTGTCCGGTGTCCGTCCGTCCGTCCATCTACTTGTACATGTATATACAGGCCTTGTCTGCAAGATATCTTGAGAACTACTGGACGGAATTTCACCCCACTTGGATGGAAGCATTAGTGGGATAGCCCCCTCATTTGATTAGATTTTGGTGTGTGTGCGTGCATTCATCCATGTCCGGTGTCCGTCCGTCCGTCCATCTACTTGTACATGTATATACAGGGCTTGTCTGCAAGATATCTGGAGAACTACTGGATGGAATTTCACCAAACTTGGATGGAAGCTTCATTGGGATAGCCCCCTCATTTGATTAGGTTTTGGTGTATGTGGGTTCATTCATCCGTGTCCGGTGTCCGTCCGTCCATCTACTTATACATGTATATACAGGGCTTGTCTGCAAGATATCTGGAGAACTACTAGATGGAATTTCACCAAACTTGGATGAAAGCTTCATTGGGATAGCCCCCTCATTTGACTAGGTTTTGGTTTGTGTGCATGCGTTCATCCGTGTCCGGTGTCCGTCCGTCCGTCCATCTACTTGTACATGTATATACAGGCCTTGTCTGCAAGATATCTTGAGAACTACTGAACGGATTTCACCACACTTGGGTGGAAGCTTCAGTGGGATAGCCCCCCTCATTTGATTATGTTTTGGTGTGTGTGCGTGCATTCGTCCATGTCCGGTGTGTCTGTCCGTCCGTCCATCTACTTGTACATGTATATACAGGGCTTGTCTGCAAGATATCTGGAGAACTACTGGACAGAATTTCACCAAACTTGGATGGAAGCTTCATTGGGATAGCCCCCTCATTTGATTAGGTTTTGGTGTATGTGCGTGCATTCATCCATGTCCGGTGTCCGTCTGTCCATCCATCTACATGTACTTGTACATGTATGTACAGGCCTTGTCTGCAAGATATCTTGAGAACTACTGGACGGAATCTCACTCCCCTTGGATAGAAGCTATAGTGGGATAGCCCACTCATTTGATTAGGTTTTGGTGTGTGTGCGTGCATTCATCCATGTCCGGTGTCCGTCCGTCCGTCTACTTGTACATGTATATACAGGGCTTGTCTGCAAGATATCTGGAGAACTACTGAACAGAATTTCACCAAACTTGGATGGAAGCTTCATTAGGATAGCCCCCTCATTTGACTAGGTTTTGGTGTGTGTGCCTGCATTCGTCCGGTGTCCGTCCGTCCGTCCATCTGCTTGTACATGTATATACAGGCTTTGTCTGCAAGATACCTTGAGAACTATTGGATGGAATTTCACCAAACTTGGATGGAAGCTTCATTGGGATAGCCCCCGCATTTGATCAGGTTTTAGTGTATGTGTGCATGCATTCATCCGTGTCCGATGTCCGTCCAACCGTTCATCTACTTGTACATGTATATACAATGAAAATCGCTTCTTTGTAATTAATATTTTTAGATACGCAGCTTTGTTTAAGATACTTATTGCTACATTCATTTTATAGCACTTTCCCTTAAATTATGTGCCCATTCAAGGCAAGGTGGGAGGTTGGGGGAGACGTATGTTTTTGCCCCAAAAAACAACCAGCATAGGCTTCATGCCGGAGCGGCAACTCAAGGGTCAAAGCGGAACCTCTAGTCTCTTTTGTGATCTCATTTTCGTTTGTCAAAATATTGCTCCATAGAGAAGTTACTGATATAAACAATCCTGTTCTAGATTATGATAGACTGGATTATTATCATGCTCATGCCACTAACATGAGCTCCAATCCAACCAGTGGTCAAGATCCATCATCGTTCTTCAGAATTCATATTATTGATCACTCATAGATTGGATTAAGTTCTCATAGTACTCAGTTCTCATTTCATACTTTTGCAAATTCTTGTAACATGGTCAAGTTCCAGTTCTATTAAGTACACGTATGAAAGGTGCGAACTAGTATGATGGATTTCATCTTGTTGTGTATGACGAAAGAATGAAATATAATGAAGGCCATAAACATTTTCAATGAAGTGAGTTTTGATATTAAATATGTATACAATTGATTTCAACTTGCAGGTCATGGATTCAGCACTTCTGATATCAGATGCAACAGGACTGTTACACAATGGATGTACTGGATGAAATGGAAAAACCAAAACAGACTATTGATTGGTTCAGCTGTGTCAGAAAGGTGTGGAATGACAGAGGTGGTGAAAATCAGAGCCAGTGATTGGCCACAAACTCCCCCCCGCCCCCACCCTTCCCCCATATTGGATATCAGCTGATTCCTCAGGAAATAAACATTACGCATGTAATGACCACCGGCAGAGTGATACATGTGTCAATCGGTCAAACATTTTCAAGGATGCCCAGTTCTAACTTAAAACAACCATGCCGGACTTCATTCCTCCTCTCAGAATAATTGGATCTAACTTTTGCAAAACCTGCAGCTCCCAGTAGCTCCTGGATCTAGACCACATGAATGAAGGGATCTAGTTTATCGGTGCTATGGCAAAAATATCATGTAAATTTAGAATGGGATTGTGTGGATAATATCAGATTCATGAAAGTTGAAGTCCTACAGCATGCTCCACAAATATCATCAAAGGTCATAAAACTTTCTGGTCTGCACCAGTGTGGATCTATACTTGTTTGGGTTTTCACAAAATTATCTCCCTTGACCAGGTGAGGACTTGAATGTGTCTGAAATGATTTAGCTTCTAGAAACAAAGACTTCATTTCCTGAGTAGAGGTAAAAACTGAACATATTTTGATTATTTTATTCAAATTTCAATTCCACTTCTGGTATATGTACATGTATAAAATACATACAGAATGAACTGCATACAGAATAACACAAAGAACAGGTATATGTATCTCATTACATTCTTAACCAAAGGTCAATACCTGGGTGATATTACAACAATACCATGGTGTTATATATTGTTATGATTGGCTTAACTTTAGCTGCTGAAGATATTTCTAATTTGAGGGTAATGGGCAATCATACTAAATTTATTTTCATAGCTTCATTTATTTTCACAATAAGCAACATAATCGAGATTAGCAAGTGAAGTTTTACAACATAATATAATATGCATCATGGGTCTCCTTCAGTTTAGTGTAGACATATATACCCTTGAATATCTGTTACCATGATTCAGTCATAATATTGTCTGTATTATATTGATGTCGACAAGGAATACACATAATTATTTGATAGTATTATTAATTGTATGTTGTTTGTGATTAACATGAACTTTTTATTCGCTGGAATCCAGCCATTTGTTCCATATGGGCAATAATCTCATCAGCCATCACCATTCAATATGAATGTGATACATGTACAAGTCCATGGTAATTGATACATTATGGTGAAGGTGACCTGTAACACCAGTATACAAAATTATTCCGAGCTCATTGAATCAGCACATGATGCTGAGACAGATCAGAACGAAGTGTCGGTAAAATCAGATGTGTTTTGTAGAGGATTCTATCAATGAGGATGCTATACTGTACACATACAAAATATGAAATGTTGATGTGTAGGGCCTATAGCATAAAATCACAAGCAAGTTGGTAAAACTAGGCACACAGGGTCTCATTTCTGCCGCTAACGTGTTGATTTGGGTGGGGGTGTCCTCTCATGGGGAGGTGTGGGTGGGAAGGGCCTAATGTCTCAAGCAGTATTCCAGGTTTTCCATCAATATACTCTATTCCATACCCCAATATTTCAAGCA
>JAVTVY010050600.1:0-25059 GCA_036873755.1 Hanleya hanleyi | reverse complement strand
CTGCGCATGCGCAGATTGACGCGACTTGCACTTAAAAACACGCCATTGTGACTCTACCCCACACAAGCTTCACATTGATACCTCACACGACCCATTCGAACCGTGAATAGCCCATCTCTACCCCCAAAACACACCCACATACCCCAAAATGCCTGCTTTCTCTACTACGGCCAGGCTGCGCATGCGCAGATTATTGAACACGGACGAACCATTAGTGTAGTCAAGTGCTCCTCCACGAGAGCTTCAAAATAAGACCTCACTCGACCCCATTGGACCATTAGGGACTCACTTAGACTCCAACATGTCCACCCCGTATGGCCCTATACACCCATAGCTATGCAGTATAGGCCTATGGGCCTACCCAGGCCTCGGTGACTTTTCAAAAATTTCACCGATTCGCTCCGGGACACTTCCTATCGTGTTCTAAATGACGAGACGTGAAAAACAAATCCAAACAACCCTACCGCAAATGTATAGAAGTAGGTTTCCCATGGGGACAAACATTGATCCTATACCCCCAGTATGGGACTATATGAGGCTATATCGTACTTTCTTTTCAAAAAATTTCACCGATTCGCACGGGGACACTTCCTATCATGTTCTAAAATGACGAGACGAGTAAAACGCGACCCCACAACCCTACCGCAAATGCATAGAAGTACGTTTCCCAGGAGGACAAACATCGGTCCTATACCCTCAGTATGGGACTATATGGGGCTCGGTGACTTTTTTCAAAAATTTCACCGATTCGCACGGGGACACTTCCTATCATGTTCTAAATGACGAGACGAGTAAAACGCGACCCCACAACCCTACCGCAAATGCATAGAAGTACGTTTCCCTGGGGACAAACATCGATCCTATACCCTCAGTATGGGACTATATGAGGCTATATCGTACTTTTTCAAAAATTTCACCGATTCGCACTGGGACACTTCCTATCATGTTCTAAATGACGAGACGAGTAAAACGAGACCCCACAACCCTACCGCAAATGTATAGAAGTGGGTTTCCCAGTAGGATAAACATTGAACCTATACCCCAGTATGGGTCTATATGGGGCTCGGTGACTTTTTTTAAAAATTTCACCGATTCGCATGGGGACACTTCCTATCATGTTCTAAATGACGAGACGAGTAAAACGAGACCCCACAACCCTACCGCAAATGTATAGAAGTACGTTTCCCAGGGGGACAAACATTGATCCTATACCCTCAGTATGGACTATATGAGGCTATATCGTACTTTTTCAAAAATTTCACCGATTCGCACGGGGACACTTCCTATCATGTTCTAAATGACGAGACGAGTAAAACGAGACCTCACAACCCTACCGCAAATGTATAGAAGTACGTTTCCCAGGATGGTCCTATACCTCCCATACCCCACATAGGCATTTTCGCGTAATTTAGGATAAAGTCCGTATTCCGTATTTTTTCAGGAAATTTTTTACATACACCCACCCTGGAACTAGGGGAAGATAACTCTGTTGATAGACAAGCCCCGTTAAGCCCGGCGACCTATATACCCCTCATACCCCATATAGGCATTTTCCCAGGTTTTTCGATAAAGTCCGTGTTCCGTATTTTTTTTTCAGGAAAAATTTTACATGCACCCACCCAGCCATCAAATACCCCTTCACCTAGCCTTCACGTTGATACCTCACTCGACCTCATTCGACCATTAGGGGCTCCCCTAGATGCCAAAACGTCTATTTTCATACCCTTGGGCCACCGCGCATGCGCAGAATGACCCTAATTCAACCCCACACCCAGTCCATCAGATGCCCCTTCATGAATGCTTCACTTTGATACATCACTCGATCCCATTGGACCATTAGGGGCTCCCTAGCCCCCAAAAGGCTATTTTCATGCCCTTGGGCCACCGCGCATGCGCAGAAGGCCGATATGTCAACCCCACACCCAGTCCATCAGATGCCCCTTCACGAATGCTTCACTTTGATACCTCACTCGACCCCATTGGACCATCAGGGGCTGCCCTAGCTCCAAAACGTCTATTTCCATACCCTTGGGTCACCGCGCATGCGCAGAATGCCGATATTTCAACCCCACGCCCCGTCCATCAGATGCCCCTTCACGAATGCTTCACTTTGATACCTCCTACGACTCCATTGGCCCATTAGGGACTCCCCTAGCTCCAAAACCGCTATTTCCATACCCTTGGGCCACCGCGCATGCGCAGAATGCCGATATTTCAACCCCACACCCAGCCCATCAGATGCCCCTTCACGAATGCTTCACATCGATACCTCGCTCGACCCCATTGGTCCATTAGGGGCTTCCCTAGCTCCAAAACGTCTATTTCCATACCCTTGGGCCTCCGCGCATGCGCAGAATGCCGATAGTTCAACCTCGCGCCCAGCCCATCAGATGACCCTTCATGAATGCTTCACTTTGATACCTCACTCGACCCCATCGGTCAACTAGGGGCTCCCATAGCTCCAAAAAGGCTATTTTCATATCCTTCGGCCGCCGCGCATGCGCAGAAGGCCGATATGTCAACCCCACACCCAAACCATTAGATGCCCCTTCACCTAAGCTTCACTTTGATACCTCACTCGACCCCATCGGACCATTTTATCTAGGGACTACTTTTTCTCCGCGGAAGCTTTTTCCCGAAACCGAATCACCGCCAAAACCGCGGCCAAACCGCATCACCGCGCATGAATACATTTTTCTTTTTTTTTGCCGGAACTTTTTTTTTTTTTTTTTTTTTGTCAATGACGCGAATTCCCCCCCAATAACCCCCCAATGCCCGAGTTGTCTCCCTTGCATCCATAGTGTAGAGATGGCGCCACACCCTCAATTGTGACGTCAGAGTTACATCCGGGGGAAAATTAACTCCATTTGCTCGCTACCTACTACTCACATCATCAATATTGCGCTTTGCTTAGATCTTTTCAACCATTCCATCTATTCTTATTTCATTTCTTTTATGGGCTTTCATTCTTGGCCAATTTGCCAAGACCTAGGAATCTTTTCTTCAACATATTTGAGAACCATATAGGGTGGTCGGTCAATATTTGTTCGACGGCTTGATCGGTCATTTATAGCTTGCTTTTCGTTCTTCACACCATGACCTGATAATAGAGTTAACAACCTCCATTACCGAATACTGGTGAAAATCACACTCTGCAACTGATGACTATATTTACTGATCAGGCTTCCATCAGCGTTCTTTTCTTGGACTAATGGGGCTAACCCTGTTTGCTTTAGCGCAAACGGCAATCACGTCCAAGACATTATATCGAGAGGAATAAAAAAATTACGTAAAATATGCGATTTGATTCCTTAACCGGCGAACGGGAATGTGCCAGAAACTGAATGAACAAACACAATCAAAGTGTGGGAGAGATAAATTTCGACTTTTCAAATGTCACCAGGCCTGGGGGAGAGGAGGTATTATGGTGTTCCTAAGAAACTTTTTATATCCGAAACGACAAAAAATAGGAGCCGACACTCCGTGACTTTTTGGCTATCACACTGTGGGCATTTTGCGTCTATTTGCATACCCCCTTCGTGCAGAGAATCATGTGACATCAGGGTATGAACAATTGCACTATCATCGTTTTTCTTCAAGATGTTTGCCTTGTAACGCATAGAAGTACCCAAGATAATTTTATTCCATATCGGATAATTATTTTATAATTTCCCCTGTTTTCGAAGAAAATGACATAAATAAAAAAATCACTGTCACGTCATCAAAGCGGTCACCTTGATGGGACGGGACGTTTCTTGATTGAACTGGGATCTTTCAGTCCCCTAACCCAATGATTAAGCCCCATGCCTGGACAAGTTTCAAGTTGTCCAGGCCATGCAGTTAGGGTTATCCGTTGGTGCTTTTTGATATAACTCTCTTAATATGTTAAATTTCATGCTTAGATGTAGATAGTGACAGTGAAAATTGTCTAACAATAATAGAGAACTATATACAACTCTGACTGGGTCATCGATGAAAGTTTGCCCAATAAACAAATAATGAAGCCTAATGTGTACGTCCAAATTTGTTTGCAAATATGATTGTATACAACCGTATCATATTACTGCGTGCTGTGAAACGCATGCTTTGATCTGTTGTGCAATCATAAATACTGCCAAAGGAGCGATACATGGTGTATTTATGCGTGTATAAACACTATATCATTCATGTTTGATAATTTCATTTTCATGTCGCATTAATTACGAAATCAGTTTGAGTTGGAATTATACTATTCTTGCCTATGTTATTATAATTTGACGTGATTTGGCTGTCAGAACACTATATCATCCCGAGTCGCCGTGTATAGACGCGTTTACAGTATAATTCAAGCCCCGTGGGTTATTAATTTCCCATGCCATTGCTGGTAGTTTGTATTCTCCGTAAAACAGTAAATATCCATTACGCCACTTCATCAGGTTTTACGCCATCAAAGAAAATCCAATACTTTGATGCTACGTGTATGTGTAAGGGTCATGCGCCTGTGACGGTATTACCTCATTCTGCTGTAAGTCATCAGGGGATATCCGAATACATGGAAGGTGATTTTTCTTCATCATTTGTAGAACAGGGAAGATGGTATCTCATAGTTTTTGTCTAGCTTGTCTTCCTTTTATGGAATTTCCAATGTTAGGGGCGGCACAGCTTATCAATTGTACACCAATTTAGACAACTAATGGTCTCTAAATTCTTTTGTGTGCGCGTCGGTGGTCTCAGATAGGTCAGGGAAGATAAATCATCGCTAGTCATTTGAGCGAATTGGATTCTAAAGATCAGATTGGAAACTTTGAAATATATACATTGGATGGCGTTTGACGGGCAAAGCCTCGTTTATGCTTCTCCTTCAGTTCGGCAGTGATCGATGGTCAATGTCGCCGGTAATTCCTCCTCATCTGACAAATCTCGCCTGGCCACGGCATTCTGAGACTAATGAAAAGGCAAAACCTCCGCTTCATGCATCATCGACTGGAATTCGTCATTATCGAATTTTTCCCGATTTCAATTCAAACAGCTTATTGCTACGAAATGCTCCGGTCTTAAGTCGTCATCATTCATTCTCGATCGATCGACTTCCCTCGGTAACGCGCTATGGTCCTTTCTGTCCCTCAAAGCGCCATAACTCACTGGCATTATGATTTCTGGCGTAAGCTCAGACTTTTTAATCGGTGAAACTGTTACCTTCTCTTGGACTCTTCCCCTCGCAATGATAACAGTAGGCCAATGACGTGTGCAGATCAATTGAATTCTGTGGCTACCAAGACGGATACGGAATGTGAAGCGTGGATACTTACACACGAAGTTCAGGAATGAAGATATATGATACAGCATTGCTGTAACAGGAACAAGTACCAGAATACAGAGATAATGACGGGCATTCTGACTGATATGATCCTCGGGTAAGATTTCTCATATTGTATAAAAACATTGTTATTACAGGTGCATATATAATTTTATAACTTGTCCCTAAGTCCCGTTGTTCATGAGACAATAAAATAAGTTTAAACTAAACTATATATAATTTCCCCATGGATATCCATTCAATGCATATGCAATTCCTACGGACCTACTGACTAAAGTTTCTTGTCCTGCACATGGAGTATAGAACCCTCTCATAACCCAAAGTGAAAAATCACACAGCAAACGACGTGTTTAATATATGTTTGTTTTTTGTTTTATATTCACACCTGCGTACGGTATGATATATATGTTTGATCGTTAAGCTTATATATTATGAATACGGTGTTCACTCGTTAACTATTATAACCTGACAACGGAGCTCGCTAGACGGAATGAAGTATTGAATTGTTTCTTGTTGAGCCTTGTATCTCAGGCCGTGTGTTCCTGGTCGTTCACCATGGTCCATTTAGCTAATACCCAGAGTCTATCGGCACAGTGCCGTTGATTTACTGTTTAAAACATATATTGCCATCGATCGACCCATAAATCCGGTGATATCGACACAACACTTTCGATACACATTTACTTTATTTCTGCAGGCCATATCCTGTCAGCACATCTCAAGTAGTTTGTCGCAATACAACAAAAACTGTGAAAAATAAATCCTGTCAAAATGGCGTGTAGTGCTACACTAATAGTGGAATCCATATGATGCACGCGAGACAATTGCTGGTTGCTTGGCGGTAGAGTATCTGAAATTTAGTAACAAAAGAAATATAACGGATTCCGAATTTATTTGTTGGGTAGTCTGATATCTTTAAAACACAAACATGGAAGGCAAACAATGATTACGTGGAGGTTTCCCATAAATATTACATTGAGTCGTTAATAGCCGGTGGTATACATGTAGTCTACACTAGCTGAATTCAAGAGTGAAGGGAACATTCCCAATTTTGTAAGTCGGACTAAACATGTTAACCCTATACCCGGCCAGGACATTGTTGGACCTATCCACTCCTGGATGAAGATAGGGGTGCTTTTGAATAAATTCATTTGAACCCCCTTAATTATTTTCGCACCTCTTGAACCAGTGGGCTGAAACTGAATATTGCTTATGGACAGCAACTTGTGAAGTTATTTTTTGTGACAATTCGATGTCATCATTCATTTTGTTTGACAATTACAGTTTAACAATTCACAATGCCGCTGAAAGAAGTTAATATTATTATTATTACGTTCCGATTATCAACAAGAGATGTTTTCTTTTGTCACCTATTCTGTGGTTCCTGCCAACATGTAACTAAAGTATTACAGTAAAATGAAGAATTCCCTCAGACAAGCTGAACAGTTATAAAATAATATACATCGATGATAACCGACCCGATAACGATATGTGGACATTTGTGTATTCGAAATATCATACACAGCTGACTATACATGTACGTTTCTGTCCCTGTGGTAATTTTCACTTTCTGGTTTTACAAATTCCAGTCATATATAACTTCCCGGTTGGAGAGAGTTCGATTTTTGCGTCATTTGTATTCCGATCACACACAAAAATGTGATTACCCATTACATAAAGACCGTTCGTGGCCTAGAGCTGACTCGGGAATATATAGCTTTACCGGAACATTTAATGGCTAGAGTGCTCTCTATTGGCGAGATAAATTCATTTTTTCTCTCTCTCTTTGGAACGTCGTTGGATCGAAATAGAAATAATTGGTCACCGAATCTGGAATTCAAGATCCAAGAAGCCGAGATTTAAACAAATCGCTGGAAATATTTGGAAGGCCTTAGGCCTTCTTTAATCCTATCTGGCCTGGGCGATTTGGGGTGTACCGCAGCCTGGAGAGGGACGGACAGAGCCCCCCCCCCCCAGATATTTTCGCTATTTATAAGGCTAGAGAGCTGAAACTTATCACACTAAATATTTGGGTCATGCTCTACAAGAAAATGTAAAAAAATCCAAGATAACCGCCATGATGACGTCACCGTGACGTCATTTTCAAAAAGAGCATTTTTTGACTATTTTTAGCCCACCAGGTGGTCTGTTCAAATCGCTTTTTGTCCGTGGTCCGTCGTCCGTCCGTAAACAATTTCTTGTTATCGCGATTTCTCAGGAACTGCTTCATGGATCTTTCTCAAATTTGGTACACAGGTTCCCCATGGGGTCTAGTTGCGCAAGATACCTTTTTCGGTCCGATTCGAAAATCCAATATGGCCACCAGGCAGCCATCTTTGATTTCCCCATGAACCATTGTTATCGTGATTTCTCAGGAACTGCATCACGGATCTTTCTCAAATTTGGTACACAGGTTCCTCTTGGGGTCTAGTTGTGCAAGATACCTTTTCTGGTCCTATTCGAAAATCCAATATGGCCACAAGGAGGCCATCTTGGATTTCCCCGTGAAACACTGTTATCGCGCTTTCTCAGGAACTGCTGCATGGATCTTTCTCAAATTTGGTACACAGGTTCCTCTTGGGGTCGAGTTGTGCAAGATACCTTTTCTGGTCCGATTCGAAAATCCAATATGGCCACAAGGCGGCCATCTTGGATTTCCCCATTAAACCTTGTTATCGCGATTTCTCAGGAACTACTGCATGGATCTTTCTCAAATTTGGTACACAAGTTCTCCTTGGGGTCTAGTTGTGCAAGATACCTTTTCTGGTCCGATTCGAAAATCCAATATGGCCACCAGGCAGCCATCTTGGATTTCCTCATGAACCTTTGTTATCGTAATTTCTCAGGAAATACTGCATGGATCTTTTTCAAATGTGATACACAGGTTCCCCATGGGGTCTAGTTGTGCAAGATACCTTTTTCGGTCCGATTCGAAGATCCAATATGGCCACCAAGCAGCCATCTTGGATTTCCCCATGAACCATTATCGTGATTTCTCAGGAACTGCTGCATGGATCTTTCTCAAATTTGGTACACAGGTTCCTCTTGTGGTCTAGTTGTGCAAGATACCTTTTCTGGTCCGATTCGAAAATCCAATATGGTCACAAGGCGGCCATCTTGGATTTCCTCATGAAACCTTGTTATCGCGATTTTTCAAGAACTACTCCATGGATCTTTTTCAACTTTGGTACACAGGTTTCCCTTGGGGTCTAGTTGTGCAAGATACCTTTTCTGGTCCGATTCGAAATCCAATATGGCCACCAGGCAGCCATCTTGGGTTTCCCCATGAACCTTTGTTATCGTGATTTCTCAGGAAGTACTGCATGGATCTTTATCAAATTTGGTACACAGGTTCCCCATGGGGCCTATTTGTGCACGATACGTTTTTCGGTCCGATTCGAAAATCCAATATGGCCACCAGGCAGGCATCTTTTCTGCTGCATGGATCTTTCTCAAATTTGGTACACAGGTTCCTCTTGGGGTCTAGTTGTGCAAGATACCTTTTCTGGTCCTATTCGAAAATCCAATATGGCCACAAGGCGGCCATCTTGGATTTCCCCATTAAACCTTGTTATCGCGATTTCTCAGGAACTACTGCATGGATCTTTCTCAAATTTGGTACACAAGTTCTCATTGGGGTCTAGTTGTGCAAGATATCTTTTCTGGTCCGATCCAAAAATCCAATATGGCCAACAGGCAGCCATCTTGGATTTCCTCATGAACCTTTGTTATCGTGATTTCTCAGGAAATACTGCATGGATCTTTCTCAAATTTGATACACAGGTTCCACATGGGGTCTAGTTGTGCAAGATACCTTTTTGCGGTCCGATTCGAATATCCAATATGGCCACCAGGCAGCCATCTTGGATTTCCCCATGAACCATTATCGTGATTTCTCAGGAACTGCTGCATGGATCTTTCTCAAATTTGGTACACAGGTTCCTCTTGTGGTCTAGTTGTGCAAGATACCTTTTTTAGTCCGATTCGAAAATCCAATATGGCCTCAAGGCGGCCATCTTGGATTTCTCCATGAAACCTTGTTATCGCGATTTCTCAGGAACCACTGCATGGATCTTTCTCAACTTTGGTACACAGGTTTCCCTTGGGCTCTAGTTGTGCAAGATACTTTTTTTGGTCCGATTCGAAAATCCAATATGTCCACCAGGCAGCCATCTTGGATTTCCCCATGAACCGTTGTTATCGTGATTTCTCAGGAAGTACTGCATGGATCTTTATCAAATTTGGTACACAGGTTCCCCATGGGGTCTATTTGTGCACGATACGTTTTCCGGTCCGATTCGAAAATCCAATATGGCCAACAGGCAGCCATCTTGGATTTCCCCATGAACCTTTGTTATCGTGATTTCTCAGGGAGTACTGCATGGATCTTTCTCAAATTTGGTACACAGGTTCGGTCGATACTTGGTGTACGAACGCATTGTTGAGGCTTTGTTGAGGCTTTTGTGCAGCTGAAAAGGGTCACGTCTAGACGCATTGTTGAGCACAGAAAGGCTATTGTAGGCTTTGTTTTGTGCGTTCTTACACCAAGTATAAACCACAGCTTCCCCATGGGGTCTAGTTGTGCATGATACCTTTTTGGCCCGATTCGAAAATCCAATATGGCCATCAGGCGGCCATTTTGAATTTCCCCATGACATTTTGTTATCGTGAATTCTCAGGAACTACTGCATTGATCTTTGTCAAATTTGGTACACAGGTTCCCCTTGTAGTCTACTTGTGCAAGATACCTTTCCTGGTCCGATTCCAAAATCCAATATGGCCACCAGGGGACCATCTTGGATTTCCCCATGAAACTTTGTTATTGCGATTTCTCAGGAACTACCGCATGGATCTTTCTCAAATTTGGTACACTGGTTTCCCTTGGTGTCTAGTTGTGCAAGATACCTTTCTGGTCCGATTCGAAAATCCAGTATGGCCACCAGGCGGCAATCTTGGATTTCCCCACGAAACTTTATCGTTGTTATTGCGATTTCTCAGGAACTACCTCGTGGATCTTTCTCAAATTTGGTACACAGGTTCCCCTTGGGATCTAGTTCTGCAAGATACCACTTTCGGTCCGATTCAAAAATGTAATATGCCCACCAGGTGGCCATTATGGATTTCCTCATGAAATTTTGTTATCGTGATTTTTCGGGAAGTACTGCATGGATATTTCTTCAATTTGGTACACAGGTTCCCCTTGTGGTCCAGTTGCGCAAGATACCTTGTTTGGTCCGATTCGAAAATCCAATATGGCCACCAGGTGGCTAACTTGAATTTTCCCTTGAAACATTATGGTGAATTCTCAGGAAATACTTCATGGATCTTTCTGAAATTTGGTACCCATGTCCCACATGGGGCCTAGTTGTGCAAGACAACTTTTTTGGTTACGCTTCAAATTAATACGGTATTTCAGAGTTGTGACGTTGCATCACAAGAGTAGGCGGATCAAACGGTGGAGCATATTCTATATATTGACTATAGAAAATATCCATACCTTCACCTTCTATATCAAGGAGTTCAAATGATTCCGAATTCGAATGTATTTCTTCAAATTTCAAGTCCATGCCATTGCAAGTGAACTTCCCCATCGTTTCGTCTGCCGACGGTTCGGCTAGACGAAGGGACGTAACTCTTTTGACACAACGTCACAACTCGACAACTGTAGACTACTGCCTGTTCGATCCAAGAGAGATAATCAGGATTCAGACACTTTCAAAGTTTCAACATTACTGCACAGACCGGATCCCTTCAGTATTAAGTTTTGTACCATCTTACTATTTTCGAGCATGGTATCTTAAAAGAGATAACTCAAACTAGCCCATTAAACAGAACGGAAATAGCATTCGTTCCTCATTATAAAATCTTAAGTATGTTTCATAGTTCATGCGAAAGCGTCAAAGAGATTTGTCTTCGCTTCCAGTACCCAATGATGACACGTGCAAAAAAAAATACTACAAAACGAAGATGAAGGATCCTCTGGACATTCACTTTCAGACTAACTTTGCTCATTTCACTTGTACTATAACAACCGACATCAAGTACAGTTTCTAGAAATCTTGAAACTCCTGAAACTTAGAAAGATAATATCTTGGTGTTTTCCAGTAACCCTTTTTCGATCTTTTTTGCTCAAATTCGAAATTATGCAAACAAAATTACAAATCGTTCGTTTGTTCTTAGTAACAATGGACGAACAGATCCTCTTGTCTTTAGCTTACAATTATTGGACAATGGTGGGCGCCAAGATCCTTCAGGATCTCTCGTTCATTTTTGTTTTTTCTTCGTAAAAACTGCATGGAAAATTACCAAATGATAATCTGAAATGAAATATAATAGATTTTACCCACTTTTCCATACAGAAAAGCAAAAAGTTTGAAGAAATATGACGAAAACATCGCTTTTATGGTACCCCACATGGCTGACATTTTGAATTTACCCATGATCCTCTGTTCAGGGGTCATGCAAATAGGCTCAAAATGACCCAAATATTTTTGTTCTCAATTTTTTGTCGTTCCGGAGTTAGGAGCAAACAACCAACAGGCCAGGTAGGGTTAAAGTCATTTCCGATGGTATAGGCCTGATGCCAGAATTGCGTGTTCCCTACCGGGTGACTAATATAACCGAATCACCAAGAAAATTGATATTTGCAGTATTTAAGGTTCATATTCTTTGTTCTGGATATGAACCTTGAACACTTGCCAATATAAACGTTTTCGTTTTCGAATTTCTTTATATGGTTATCTTGGTACCGGTTACCGGATAGAATACCAGTATACATCTTGATAGAAGCCAATGGCAGGCAACTTTCCATCGATAGAGAGGAGATCAATGGCATGCCATTCATACATCCAGACGTATATATTCGCACATTTCCTCGTGAGCGGCAATACGCCTGGGCATTCTGTCACATTCATATTATTGCTCATTTTATAATTTATCGCGCATTCCGTGTTTTGTGACCGATCTGGTTAATTGTGGACTGTTTGTTCGCGGTTCATGGTCCCCTCTAATCTCCAATTATAATGCTTAGAATGAAATCACTTGGTCTTAAACTACATCATGTACATGGTCGTAACACTTTTTAATGTAACATATCTTAGAATATATGGCATATTGTGATTGAAATAGAAATTAAGCTTTCACTCGGTTTAGAGTCGTTAACTCGTTTGCGGACGAAGGCTGGATTCTGAATGTCGCCTCTGGCTTTATGGGTCTAGTCTCGTCTGAATAATAGCCGAAAATCCATATGGATGGACAAATTTCTCACTTCTTCATAGATATCTTCAAAGTAGCCCAACGAGATTATCCTCGTATTTCTACTAACTGAACTGTCCTATCAAGACCACCGAAGTATTTCCAGTTCTGAAGAAGCTTCTATTCAGAAAACATACGGGTTCTGTTCTCAATTTCTGTATTCCATTTTATGATAATCGAAATATTTGATCCGAAATTATTCTTTTTACCGAGGTAATATTCTTATGCAAATATATTTCCACCACTTGCATAAGCCATTGTCCAATCTTGTCTGTGAATGCCCCAGTGTACTAAAATATGGGTCCCGCCAATAACAATTGGTTATCCGTAATTCATATTTGGAAGACTGAGCTCATGCTTGTCATGAAACGTGTGAGTTATCGCGATGCGTTTGCATGAATGGTTTTCTGAAAATACACCCTCGAAATCTGCTCGTTTCTCCTAAAGAAATTACGATGAGAAGATGGGCATTATATTTTCTTACGGAGTGGAATAAAATTCTCTTAGGTTTAGTTAAACAGTGTCAGGCACAAAAACTGTGGTCAGTATTGTGAAAAAACATAATTGGGTAATTCGACCAAGTAACTTGCCTTAAATATTTTCATGCATTTAGGTACATATTTGGTTTTTAATGATTCACGCTGTTGTCCTGTGAAATAATAAATTATGATAACTTGAATATCATTTAGGTATCATTACAAGGTTCTAGTTATTTGACGTCTAAATTACTGAAGATTCACGTAACTTGTAAGTTTCTTCACCATTATCGTTTCTCTTTTCTTTAACATTTTCTGCAAAACGACCATATTCCCGTCTTTCTGTATTGTCGTGACTTTACTTTTTTTCAGAATCGACTTCGATAGCATCTTGTGGTTTTGATAATATCGAACGATGTAGGCTACGTATACGATATTTATAATTCCACCATCCTGTATCTTTCGCACATCTCATTCTGTCCAATCGCGCAATTCACCGAAAAACTGTCTAACACCTTTCGATATTCCGGATTGATTTTTAAATGACCAGTGACCATTTGACAAGATATATTGGTACCTATATATTAACTGAGAACACACTCTCAATCATGCCACCAGGCGATGAAGACATTTGTCAGTATCCAGTGCTCGTAGCTATTAGAATCTCCAATCATGTCTGACCCTTTGGTTAATGATAATGAGTTGATGATTGGCACACTGTATTGGTAGACAGATGAGTTATTCTCAGTAAGCCAAACTTTGCTTCACGTACCTCGAATACTAATCCTGTATATGAGGATGAATCACTGTACTGCTTTACAGCTTTGCTATGAAAATAACTGTTTATTTAGTATAAGACACAACTCACAAAACGTAGCGTCACAAGATTTTGCCGCCATGATCGTATATTATGTGATGTTTATCAGTCGTGATATTTATCAGCCAAACTGGAAAAAAAAACTTGAGCAAGGTGGTCGATGGTACAGTAAACTAGTTTTTAAAATATTGCTCTGTGTCATGGATGAATATTGTAAATTTGTTAAGGATCTAGCAAATGCTACCACGCGGGAGATGTATTCATCACATGTACCGAATGTCTATAATATACAAGCGTCTTGTCTGTCATTCAATATTGAGCCGTCGTGCATTGAAGAATTCCCGCTTCCATAATCCAAAGAGTTATTTCATATAACAATTTTAGCACCAAATCCAAACAAAAACCATAGTATACATAAACACAGGCAAGTTTCCTGCAAGAGAGAAGGGTCAACTGTTTTCAATGATGACGGCAAGACAACATGATGTTCCAACAATAAATCTGTATCTTAATCCATATGATTTTCCTTGTATAGCCGCTATTCAGAGAACGATGTCTCTCAGTCACGCTTTGATTGTGCCTGTTCATATGAATACCATGAGGATATTGAAGTACATAGGAAAGCGAGATTAGATAGAAGTGATTTGCCATCAACATGCGATATTTATCGCTAAATTTAAGAAATATTGAGTGAAAGCGCTTGGTGGTATAGCTTCTTTAGTTTCTGAAAAAATGCATTTTGACGTTGATTAAAAATCACATTTCCGTCACATTTTCAAGCCGGATATCGCAAATGCTAGTAGGGGAGATAGGCACACACCACATGCAGGTCCCACTGAAGGCCCACATCAATTTTATAGAGAAATAGGTCTAAATATGATGTGCCGTTAGGGCTATCTGCAGTTTCCTTCAAATCCAGTGAAGGGATATATATCCTTCACTGCTTGATCTATAAAGCGATTATCCACAGCAAGAAGATCGTCTAAAGAGATTGGTGAATGAGAAGGAACAGGCTTTGAAGTCACGAAAGATGAATGAATATATTAATATATTTAAATATTAAATATATCTATATATGTATATATATTATAAATATATTTTTCTTTCGATATCATGATCATCAAATCCGCAGCAAAACCACTAGAGCTGCTTTTCTTCTTATTTTCGAATTACCCTTTCCTGTGTCGCGGACTTTCATACACAGCCAAGTGTTTGCCTGTATTTGGTGAGAGAAAACGATGATCCAGAAGAAGCGCGTGTGCACTTTTTTTTTAAGCTAACCGAGCAACCCAATAATGAGCGTTACCTTCGGTTCCAATGCTTCCGAAATGTTTGCACTCGAGGCCATAATCTGTGCACAAATGAGATGAGATGGTTTATGGATTGGCTCTTATTCCTTTCGCACAATTTATGGTCGGCGACGCCTGGGATTAATCCAATTATGGCTGAGCTAAGTCGATTTGTGGCCCGTCAATTCCTATTTCAATCATATCATTCTGGCTATCATATACGTCTCGTGCAAAGGAAAAGTGACAATGATCCTGGTCTGAATTGTAGAGACTGCTGTACATTCAGATTACACGCAGTGTGAAGATTTCAAGCGAACTTTCGAGTCTATCAACCGTTGCGCAGTATGAATGATCAGGCCATACAGGCATAATCGAGCATGCCGTTCAGTGGGTTCTCCTCAACCGACATCTTAAAATCCCACACTTCTCTTTCTAAAAGTCTGCTTCCCAGGAAAATGTCAAAAAGGCGAAGCTAGTTCGTGTCCATTTAGCGGATTTTCCTTTTTTTCAATCTGTTCAAACCATTGTCGAAGAAACAAGCAAGGCAGCATTGCCAATTGAGGCAGTCAAATCACCGGAAACTCGAAGTTAATCTAATATTAGGGTGGAAAAGAAGTCACCAGCAAGAGATGAAATACCACGCTAGACAGATTACACATCTGAAAATTGATTTAATGGATAAAAAAACGTCTTAAATCCGAACCGCACTCGGCTTATTGCCAGAAACGTATCGTCCGGTCAACGATAAAAACGTTCACTGTAAAATATTCGAGAGCGGAATTTCCTGTTTCAATGAAGTCTTCGTGTTCCATATACATGATGCAGTTACTGCTATATTGTATATAACTGTCCCGTTCGCCAGTCTAGCTAGACGCCGTGCGTTCGATCTAGACATCTCCGCAATGTATATATTTTTTTTTTTATATTCATATATTTTTATTGCCATTAAATTGCCACATAATACATACAAGTAGAATGACATACAATATGAACAAATCGAATACAAGTTGTTATTTGGCATTATTATAAGGACGATCACACACACATACACACACGCACGCACATACATACATATATACATATATTGATATCATAACTCCTCACTCTCCAATGCAATATAACTTCTTTGGATTACTTGACAGGTTGACATAGTAGTACATATAGTATACATAAATAGGCACACACAGATTTTACTATATACCAGTACGGTAGGGGTGTAGCAATAAGAGACAATTGAACATTTATACAATTATTCCTGTTAACCGTTTTCATCAGAATCATTTTCTGCTTTGGTGACGGCATGGAGCCATGGTTCCCATAGAAGGTTGAACTTCTGAAGATTTGACTTTTTCATCGAGATATATTTTTCTATAGAGTACCGCTGAGTTATGATGTTTTGAATTGCCAAAATGCAAACAGACTGTCTTTCAAATTTAGATTTGTAAATATAGCGTTTAGTGACGAGTATAATGAGATTGAGTATTTTTGAAAAGTCTGTTGTCATTGTCCGCAATGTATATATAGATACCATATGATGACTGCCATATTATTGGAGCGATATGCAAGAGGTAGGAAAAATTGAGGACGTCTGGTGACTAAAAAGCAACCATATGACTCTACAGGAAAGCCTTCCTCGGCACCTCACATTCAGATCCGAGAATACGGTTGATTCTCGGATGTAGCCTGAGTATCTCAGCCGCGCTTTTATTACAGCTGTTCATGCGGGGACTATAAAGTATCCACACGGCACCTAGCACCGGCTTAAGATTTCCAAGATTGATGTATATGATTGATCAAAGTTATAAAACATTCCATATATATTTATGACATCTAGATATACAAAACCGCGCGGTAATATAATAGCCGTAGTTGATGAGTATACGAAATGATCGATACAGAAGGCCTCTTATACGTCAAGAGATCGTTTAATTTATGATAAATCCTATGTTTTTAGAGATTTCAAATCGACGCAATCTGAGTTTTCAGATGTTGGGTTGTGATATTCTAAAGTGTGGTCTTTCAAAGACCGTTCCTTCTCATTCACCGAACGCTATATACACGATCTTCTCGCGGAGGATATTCGCTATATACATGGGGCAGTGTAGGATATATATATTACTTTCACTGGGTTTGAAGGAAACTACAGATAGCTCCAATGGCAAATCATATTTAGACCTATATGAAGCGGGCCTTCTCTCTCGTCGACTTTATGACAAAAGAGATGATTGCAATTTTGACACCATAAAGTGAACAGCAGCTGGGCAGCAATATTCCAGTAGAACTTGCATATGGAGTATGCATATCTCGTCTAGTCTCATTTGCTAGATCCTGTGTGAAATGTGACGATTATAATCAACGTCGCAAAACATTATTTCGGAAAATTATAAAACAGGGCTATACCACCAACCGCATCCACTCAAAGCTTATCAAATCTGGCGATACATATCTCATGCTGATGCCAAAATACGAGCGTAGCGTGCCGGTTCTATGGCGTTACGTTTCGTAACTTGTGTCTACTTTTGCTTAACCCGAGGCTAGGGGTCGTATGAACCCATGTATTTCTTGATCGTCATGGTGTTCATATGAACAGGGACAGTCAAACTATAATTGAGATAAATCACACTCTGGATAACGACTTCGCCACTAAAATCATATGGATTAAAAATACTGATCAGCGATAGAGATCTTTTCGGAACATCATGATGTCTTGCTGGCATCATTGGAAACATTGACCGCTTCTCACTTGCAAGAAACTAGCCTATTTTTATGTATAATATGATTTTTTTTATTTGGTGCTAATGCTGTTATATGAATTAGGTCTTTGGATTATGGACGCGGAAATTCTTAATGGACGACAGCTGAATATTGAATGACGACGAACTAGACGCTTGTATTCTAGTCTCCAGAAGCCCATCCATGAATTAATCTACTGATGCCTCTACTCACATGTATTTACCATGTTTTCAGAGATTCCATCTGAGTTCTCACTCGTGGATTTGACCAGATTTTGGATGATGTTATTCGAAAGTGATAGACTCACATCCGACTTATAGTAGCTATCCGTCGTTCAATGTATGATACAAGCTGTGTGTGTCCATGCTCATATTTACCATATTCACAGACATTTCAAATCGACTCAATCTTAGTTTTCTTACTCGTGGACTTTTCCTGATTTTGGCGTAACTACTCATAGGTAGATTGTGATACTCCATAATGCAAACTTAGATCCGACATTTAGCATCCAGCCGTCGTCCGTATTAGAAACATCTTAATCACACGGCACTGTTAGCACCAATATCCAACAACTTAGTCACACGGCACTGTTAGCACCAATATCCAGCGCCTTAGTCACACGGCACTGTTAGCACCAACATCCAACACCTTAGTCACATGGTACTGTTAGCACCAATATTCAACACCTTAGTCACACGGCACTGTTAGCCCCAATATCCAACATCTTAGTCACACGGCACCGTTAGCACCAATATTCAACACCTCAGTCACACGGCACTGTTAGCACCAATATCCAACACCTTAGTCACACGGCACTGTTAGCATCAATATCCAACACCTTAGTCACAAGGCACTGTTAGCACCAATATCCAACACTTCAGCCACACGGCAATGTTAGCGCCAATATCCATCACTTTAATCACACGCCACTGTTAGCACCAATATCCAACCCCTTAGTCACACGGAACTGTTAGCACCAATATCCAAAACCTTAGTCACACGGCACTGTTAGCACCAATGTCCAACACCTTAGTCACATGGCACTGCTAGCACCAATAGCCAACAGGTCGTACAATGAACACCTTAGTCACACGACACAGTTAGCACCAATATCCAACAGGTCGTACAATGAACACCTTAGTCACACGGCACTGTTAGCACCAATATCCAACAGCTTAGTCACATGGCACTGTTAGCAACAATACCCAACAGGTCGTACAATGAACACCTTAGTCACACGGCACAGTTAGCACCAATATCCAGCAGGTCGTACAATAAACACCTTAGTCACACGGCACTGTTAACACCAATATCCAACACCTTAGTCACACGGCACTTTTAGCACCAATATCCAACACCTTAGTCACACGGCACTGTTAGCACCAATATCCAACACCTTAGTTACATGGCACTGTTAGCACCAATATCCAACAGGTCGTACAATGAACACCTTAGTCACACGGTACTGTTAGCACCAATATCCAACATGTCGTACAATGAACACCTCAGTCACATGGCACTGTTAGCACCACTATCCAACAGGTCGTACAATGAACAACTTAGTCACACTGCACTGTTAACACCAATATCCAACATGTCGTACAATAAACACCTCAGTCACACGCCACTGTTAGCATTAATATCCAACAGGTCGCACAATGAACACCTTAGTCACACGGCACTGTTAGCACCAATATCCAAGTGGCCGTACAATGAACACCTTAGTCACGTAGCACTGTTAGCACCAATATCCAACACCTTAGTCACACGGCACTGTTAGTACCAATATCCAACACCTTAGTCACACGGCACTGTTAGCACCAATATCCAACACCTTAGTCACAGGGCACTGTTAGCACCAATATCCAACTGGTCGTACAATGAACACCTTAGTCACACGGTACTGTTAGCATCAATATTCAGCAGGTCGTACAATGAACAACTTAGTCACATGGCACTGTTAGCACCACTACCCAACAGGTCGTACAATTAACATCTTAGTCACAAGGCACTGTTAGCACCAATATCCAATAGGTCGTACAATGAACACCTTAGTCACATGGCAATGTTAGCACCAATATCCAACTGGTCGTACAATGAACACCTTAGTCACACGGTACTGTTAGCACCAATATCCAGCAGGTCGTACAATGACCACCTTAGTCACACGGCACTGTTAACACCAATATCAAAGAGGTCGTGCAATGAACAACTTAGTCACGCGGCACTGTTAGCACCAATATCCAACACCTTAGTCATATGGCACTGTTAGCACCAATATCCAACAGGTCGTACAATGAACATCTTAGTCACACGGCATTGTTAAGACCCATATTCAACAGGTCGTACAATGAACACCTTAGTCACATGTCACTGTTAGCATCAATATCCAACAGGTCGTACAATGACAATATATGCATATAAAATGTTCTGAATCGTTGTGATCCACTGACTAACTTGACATAATACAGAAAGAAGGTGACTCCGAAAATTTTGATCAAAATCTTGTTGTAGATCAATATTGCGAGATAGTCTTATTCATGTCGTCGTCAGGAATGGCCAAATATTGATCTGCAAATGTCTTTGGCTAACATTTTCAGAGTCACTCTCCTCCTGTAGAATGTTATGTATATATTATATATAGTCAAGTAGCATCCAAAGAACCTATGAGTAACACGTGTATACATAAGTCTGATTTCATCATGCGATCTTATCCGTATAGTTGAAAACTGTCCCAGGCTATCCAGATCGCTATCGCTCTGTGGATTCTAGAAGGCGAGGAATATTGCTGTGTCACCGATCTAGATTAGAGATTATAGCATTCAGCCTTCATTGGCGTTGTGACACGATAAATTAGTTAAGAAATTGACCAACTGGTCGTGAGTTGGTGTACGCTCACCGATTGATGTAAGTGGAGATTAGTTATGACTGATCCGGAGTCAGAAAAAATTTATAGTTGAACTTGAAATGTAAGATACTAGATGGACAAAATAAGTCTAGATTGCGGAAACTGTGCCCTCTGGCACGTAAAAATAACAGACATATCATGTCACTTATGGTTTTTGTGTCTTCTCTGCCTAATGTTTTATAGCTTTGCAAGTTCGATCGTTTAAAACTGTCAAAATGTGGTCATGTCATTCAAGATGTTCACATGAACAACCACCATGAATGCATGGCTGAGATACAAATCATTACAGGGTTAAGAGATTTCTATTCTTGTGATGTTTTTAGATATGCAGTCAAAATATTGGCCTGTGGGTCATTACTTCTTGTCAGTACGCTGACATCATTCTCGCCAATTTTATTTGTTGCATTGAATCCATCTCATGAGGACACGAACACTTTTACTGTTGCCTTTTATTCGGTGAACAAACTATCCCAAGACTTGAGAACCACCCTTTCAAAATTTGGGTACACCGACAGATGTAATCAGGTCGGAAATTTGTTGCTTCTTTCTGCCTCCGAGAATGTCCCATTGCTCATTGCGTGTTAGTTCATATTATAGGGTAATCCTTCGGCGTCGGAATTAAGTGGAATTTAGCTTCATCAGATTATAACTATGGCATTTTGATATGTTTGACAACTCTAATAAGAAATCGATTGTTGGTAATCGTGATCGAGTTTGACATGGGAATGTCCAGCGTGATGATTATATCGATTGTTAATCAAATTTATACATTGTCTGCATTCAGCCATGATAACAAGATTACACACAATAGCGCATAAACGTCAGAACTTTAGTTGACAAGCTAAATGAATATACAAAATTATCAATAAAGAAAGCCTTTTTTCCAAACGACCGCTTGGTATATTTATGCCAATTATCTTTAGGATGATTTTAGCGTTTGATTGGAAAATCCCGTGTAGGATTCGAAGTCCCTCCCTAAGAGTGTGGCAGCGGATCGCCGGCCAAATATGCAAGCGCTCCTAACCACTCGGTTACTATAACGGGGGGAATTTCTTAGACTAGATAGCATACACTCTCTACTATGCTTCTAAATTGCAATAATATGTGCACTTAGAATATTGGCCATGCACAAAGATCAAAGGGTCAACATCAGTGATTGAATCAATCTACACATCTGGCCAGATGCATAAGTAGACCATTTCATGGCTGGGCTTTAGGAGACTCGAATCTAGCGTCTAGTTCGTCGTCATTCAATATTCAGCCGTCGTCGATTAAAGAATCTCCCCGCCCATTATCCGAAGACCTAATTCATATAACAGCATTAGCACCAAATTAAACAAAATAATCATAATTTACATAAAAATAGCTCAGTTTCTGCAAGAGAGAAGCGGTAAACAGTTTTCAATGATGCCGGCAAGACATCCTGATATTCCGAAAATATCATATCCGTATGTAAGATGTATCTAAGTCACGCTATGATTGTGACTGTTCATATGAGCACCATGTGGAGCTTGAAATACATGAATCCATACGGCCCCTAGCCCCGGGTTAAGCGGAATTAGACACGTAACGCCACAGATCTTGCACGATATGCTCGTATTTTGCTATCAGCATGCGATATGTATCCCCAAATTGAGAAAATTTAAATGGAGGCGCTTGGTGGTATAACCCTGTTTTATAAGTTTGTGTAATAATGTTGTATGGCGTTGATTAAATCGTCACATGTAACCCAGAATCTTGCAAATGCTACGAGCCTAGATTTATGCCCAACATATGCAGGTTCCACTGGAATATTGCTGACTAGAAATCGATAGTTTACGATGTCGAATTTTAATCATCTCTTTTGACGAGAGAGAGGACCCTCTTCATGTTGTAGAGATAGAGGTCTGAATATGATGTGCCATTAGGGCTATCTCTAGTTTCCTTCTATTCCAGTAAAGGTGTGTATATCCTTCACGGCGTTATTTATATAGCGATTATCTACAGGAAGAAGATCGTCTATATAGCGTTTGGTGAATGAGAGGGAACGAGCTTTTAATTGATTGATTTTGCTTATAGTCGTATTGATAAGAGAACAGATAAAGGCCAGTCAAAATGGTTGCATAATTAGTACTTATTGGAATACCTATATGCTGTTGATATATGGTGTTGCCAAATTTCACATAGATATTATTAATGAGAAATCCAAGCAACCCTATAAACAAAGGAACATTCCATGAATAATATCCCTTGTATGTATAGTAGAGCTAAAGAATGGCTTTTGACTTTAATATATCGGCGATGAGTTTTCTTGAACACAGATACTAATAATGAACTTAGACAGTCAACAAGGTCATCATGATGGATTGTAGTATAGAGAGTGGAGAAATCCCATGTGGACACATGTCTGTACGGTATGTGACCTTTAGCATCAAGTTCTTCCGTAATACATTTTGAGTTTTTCAATATCCACATACATTCAACGCCGGAATGTTTAGAAATAGTGGCGCAATACCCTTCCCAAAATGATTTTACCGCCTGAAGGGCCCTCGTCATCCTGATTGAAAGAAGGTTGGTTGTACTGAATCTAGAACCAGCTATGAATCTAGCTTTGTATGGTGATGTATGCATTTTTGGACTCCAGTACACTTTGGTTATATCGTTATGAGTGGCTGGAAGACCAGCATCTCTTTCACCGAGAAACATTTTTTGGGTTGTTAAATAAATCTTCCAGAGAAATTGTAGTTTGGGAGTAAGTAGACGTATTTGATGATGGTGTGCTTATGCTCAATTCTTTAAACCCAGTACCTGGTAATAGTAATATCTACATATGAATATTATATTATTTGGAGCTTTGTCTGCTGGAACACACTACTTTGTTTTGACAGCGGACTTTTGACTAATTCGATAGTCCATGATATTTACAATTTCCCATCCCTCAGTTGTCGCGTCATTACAGTTGTAAGCCAAATCTCCAGTATCTAGATAACACATTTGTCCATCATTTGTTTTAAATAGCATTTTGTTTCCACATGAACCATCTGCGCCGAATCATATTCAGCAGTGAAAAACGTAAAATAGGTTAAACCAATTCATTTATTTTTTAATTGAAGTTAGTCGGCAACATGTTCCGTTCGTTAGTATTCATGTAATTTTATAATTTTTCCCACCTCTTGCATATCGCTCCAATTGATGAGTTATATTTATTCAAATGAAAATTGATAGATGGATTGCTCAATGAGTAAGTATGTATCAGACTTTGTTCGTGTGAATAGCGCCAGATGTTTATGAAACCGTTTGCTAACACTTGTCCTGAGTTTGTCTTCATTGCAACAGGAAGGCTATTTAATGTATAACAAATAAGCCGTTTTGGAGCAATAAACTTACAAGTCTAGCTAAATGCTATTTCTGGCTGACCTAAGGAGTCGATTGTGAAACGCAATTTCTTTACATCGATATCGTATTTCGTGGGTATATCGTTATACCGCACTATCTGAATGAGAATATATGATCCACTACATAACGATTAACACATTCAAGACTCAAATGAGGAAATAAAGTGGAAGCCGTAAAAGTGAACAGATTGTCAGCTGCTCTTTTTACACATGTTGAATGCATCTCATGTTCCCTGGTGTAAGGTGTATTAAAACAATATTCAAAATAAAATATTCTATATTTTCCTAGAAGTAGGCTCTCATTAGCAAATTGGCCGGTAATGAGTGAGTGAGTGAGTCAGTCCATCCGAATCCTTTCGTCGGCAAAATAAGGAGAACCGTTGACATTAGAACCTTGATTTTTGGCAAGCTGACCTACTTTTGATGAAAATTTCTGGTGATTTTTGATGAAAATCACTGCTGATTCTGACTTGGGCAGTGCCCATCTTAATATAGGCAGGATTTCAACTGGGAGGGGGAGGTGGATTTCCAAGAGTTCAGTTCGCGTCGGAGTCCGTTATGCCTACCCTACTTCGTAGGTCCTGTGACGTTAGTCACACTGCCATGTGTGAAAAGTACCGGTGCAAATGTCCTTCAAATACTCAGTTATAGATAATATGGCTTCCTTGATAAACAAGGATGGGCTCAGGGCATTTGAAATTGGGAACCACTGAGCACCGTGAGAGCGGCATCATGTTGCCGTGACAGAGAAGGAGCCTGATGTTTTATTCTGGTGGGAGAATTCAGGAAAAAGTACCCTGATGATTACAGATATTTGACAGATATATCTTATTTGACAGCATCAAAATTCTTTCTTTAATGGGGATGGTAAATTGAGTAGTACTACAGTTGTACGATTCAAAAGTTGGTAGC
>JAVTVY010050599.1:0-26300 GCA_036873755.1 Hanleya hanleyi | reverse complement strand
AAGTTTGTTGCTATACTGTTTCTCCAGAAAATACAACCTTGTGATTTTTTTCCATCATCACTATTCCTGAAGACTGCAGTACAAACAGCGACCTGTTTTACCATACATAGTCACCTTAAAAGACAATAAAACAAGAGTTCAATTGAACCCAAAATACACCCGTAAAAACATACAGACATTTTTATCTCCTGAATGTTGTTATAGACAAAGGTTAACCATACAAATGAACCTTTCTGGACTGTATGTTGTTTGTATTGTTGCAATTGTCATAATACTGTACATGTATAAGCTATCATTGTTGTGTAAGTGGTGTAGGCAGGTTTGGAAATCAGGTTGGGGGGAGGGGGGGCCTAGATTGGTATTTGTAGGAGCAAGTTAAACTCCAGTTACTCTTACTCTGCGGTGGTGCATATTCCCTCACTTAGCATAAGCTGCAAAAGTAAGCTCATCAGCCTGATGAATTAGGTCGAAATGACAGTAGGTGCCAAATACAAGGATTTCAGACTAAAATCAAGGGAGTAACTGAAGAAAACAGCTCAAAAACAGTTTGTACACACCTACACATGGTACTGACCATATGTACCAAATTTCAAAAGAATCCATCGAAGGGCAGTATGTGTCAAATTTAAATTTCAGACCAAAATCAAGGCAAGTAACTCAAGAAACTGTTGAATCAACTCTAAAAAAAATTGTGCACATGTTCACTCAGCACCAATCATGTGTACCTAATTTCAAAAGAATGCAATTAAACCCCTCTTAAAGGAGTTTCGTTGACGAGGACTGTAGGTGCCAAACAAAAAGTATTCCAGACTAAAATCAAGGGTGGATAACTAAAGAAAACGTTGAATTGGTTCGAAAAAAAATTCCACGCAAAAAAAATAAAACACGCAGTAGTCTACAGTTGTCGAGCTGTAAGGTTGTGACACAAGAGTGATGTCCCTTCATGTAGCTGACCCATCGGCAGACGAAACAGTGGGGCAAATTTAAGGAAGATCCATGCAGTACTTCTTGAGAAATCACGATAAAGTTTCATGAGGAAATCCAAGATGGGTGCCTGGTGGCCATATTGGATTTTCTAATCGGGCCGAAAAAGGTACTTTGTACAACTAGACCCCAAGGGGAAGCTATGTACCAAATTTGAGAAAGATCCATGCAGTACTTCCTGAGACATCACAATAACAAAGTTGCATGGGGAGATCCAAGATGGCCGCCTGGTGGCCATATTGGATTTTCGAATCAGACCCGAAAAGATATCTTGCACAACTAGACCGCAAGGGGAACCTGTGTACCAAATTTGACAAAGATCCATGAACTAGTTCCTGAGAAATTTCAATAACAAATTTTCATGGGGAAATCCAAGATGGCCGCCTGATGGGCATATTGGATTTTGAAATCGGACCAGAAAAGGTATCTTGCACAACCGGACCACAAGGAGAACCTGTGTATCAAATTTGAGAAAGATCCATGAAGTACTTCCTGAGAAATCGCGATAACAAGGTTTCATGGGGAAATCCAAGATGGCTGCCTGGTGGCCATATTGGATTTTCGAATCGGGCCAGAAAAGGTATTTTGCATAACTACACCCCAAGGGGAACATGTGTACCGAATCTGAGAAAGATCCATGCAGTAGTTCCTGAGAAATCCCGATAACAAGGTTTCATGGGGAAATCCAAGATGGCCGCCTTGTGGCCATATTGGATTTTCGAATCTAAGAATTGTTTACGGACGGACAGATGACGGACAACGGACGAAAAGCGATTTGAACAGCCCATCATCTGGTGATGGTGGGCTAAAAATAGCCTGTTGCAGTTGTTCATATGTCGTGGTGTAGTGGATATGCACGTTGGATCACAAGCGCCTCAAAATTTTCTTTTACGGAGTTCAATTCCCAGGAGATCAACATGTGTGACGTCGATAAGTTATTTCAATCTTTCTCAGTTTTGTAAAAAAAAAACTAGAACTCGTGGACTTCGGAAGGCTGCCGTCATATATGCGTGCATTTTATGGTTTTGATGTTTGAGTGTAATCTCGATTCTTCAATAACTCCAAGTTATCAGGTCACAGAAACCTGATTCATAGTGAGCAGTTTGATGGTATTCGAGATATGCACTGGATAAGCATATATTGAAGGGCCATGAAGAATGTGAAAATGCACATCAGTAAGGTACTAAGCATCTTCATGTATGTTTCGATCAAATAGCAGCTGAGATATCATCCACGGTACAGCATTACAAAAGTGATTTCTGTATTCCCCTTCATGATGGGGGGGGGGGAGAAGGTGACAGCCGCCAACCTTGGCGATGTGGAACTGATGTGTTCCATGTTCTAACAGATATGAATAATTTACTTCAACTTACACTATGTCGCTCAGCCAGTTCCTGTGACACAAAGCCCGGGAGAGGTGCGTCTACATTGGTCTGGGTTGGGAGAAGTTTGTTGCCATACTGTTTCTCCAGAAAATACAACCTTGTGAATTTTTTCCATCATCACTATTCCTGAAGACTGCAGTACAAACAGCGACCTGTTTTACCATACATAGCCACCTTAAAAGACAATAAAACAAGAGTTCAATTGAACCCAAAATACGCCCGTAAAAACATACAGACATTTTTATCTCCTGAATGTTGTTATAGACAAAGGTTAACCATACAAATGAACCTTTCTGGACTGTATGTTGTTTGTATTGTTGCAATTGTCATAATACTGTACATGTATAAGCTATCATTGTTGTGTAATTGGTGTAGGCAGGTTTGGAAATCAGGTTGGGGGGAGGGGGGGGCCTAGATTGGTATTTGTAGGAGCAAGTTAAACTCCAGTTAATCTTACTCTGCGGTGGTGCATATTCCCTCACTTAGCATAAGCTGCAAAAGTAAGCTCATCAGCCTGATGAATTAGGTCGAAATGACAGTAGGTGCCAAATACAAGGATTTCAGACTAAAATCAAGGGAGTAACTGAAGAAAACAGCTCAAAAACAGTTTGTACACACCTACACATGGTACTGACCATATGTACCAAATTTCAAAAGAATCCATCGAAGGGCAGTATGTGTCAAATTTAAATTTCAGACCAAAATCAAGGCAAGTAACTCAAGAAACTGTTGAATCAACTCTAAAAAAAATTGTGCACATGTTCACTCAGCACCAATCATGTGTACCTAATTTCAAAAGAATGCAATTAAACCCCTCTTAAAGGAGTTTCGTTGACGAGGACTGTAGGTGCCAAACAAAAAGTATTCCAGACTAAAATCAAGGGCGGATAACTAAAGAAAACGTTGAATTGGTTCGAAAAAAAATTCCACGCAAAAAAAATAAAACACGCAGTAGTCTACAGTTGTCGAGCTGTAAGGTTGTGACACAAGAGTGATGTCCCTTCATGTAGCTGACCCATCGGCAGACGAAACAGTGGGGCAAATTTAAGGAAGATCCATGCAGTACTTCTTGAGAAATCACGATAAAGTTTCATGAGGAAATCCAAGATGGGTGCCTGGTGGCCATATTGGATTTTCTAATCGGGCCGAAAAAGGTACTTTGTACAACTAGACCCCAAGGGGAAGCTATGTACCAAATTTGAGAAAGATCCATGCAGTACTTCCTGAGACATCACAATAACAAAGTTGCATGGGGAGATCCAAGATGGCCGCCTGGTGGCCATATTGGATTTTCGAATCAGACCCGAAAAGATATCTTGCACAACTAGACCGCAAGGGGAACCTGTGTACCAAATTTGACAAAGATCCATGAACTAGTTCCTGAGAAATTTCAATAACAAATTTTCATGGGGAAATCCAAGATGGCCGCCTGATGGGCATATTGGATTTTGGAATCGGACCAGAAAAGGTATCTTGCACAACCGGACCACAAGGAGAACCTGTGTATCAAATTTGAGAAAGATCCATGAAGTACTTCCTGAGAAATCGCGATAACAAGGTTTCATGGGGAAATCCAAGATGGCTGCCTGGTGGCCATACTGGATTTTCGAATCGGACCAGAAAAGGTATCTTGCATAACTACACCCCAAGGGGAACATGTGTACCGAATCTGAGAAAGATACATGCAGTAGTTCCTGAGAAATCCCGATAACAAGGTTTCATGGGGAAATCCAAGATGGCCGCCTTGTGGCTATATTGGATTTTCGAATCTAAGAATTGTTTACGGACGGACAGATGACGGACAACGGACGAAAAGCGATTTGAACAGCCCATCATCTGGTGATGGTGGGCTAAAAATAGCCTGTTGCAGTTGTTCATATGTCGTGGTGTAGTGGATATGCACGTTGGATCACAAGCGCCTCAAAATTTTCTTTTACGGAGTTCAATTCCCAGGAGATCAACATGTGTGACGTCGATAAGTTATTTCAATCTTTCTCAGTTTTGTAAAAAAAAAACTAGAACTCGTGGACTTTGGAAGGCTGCCGTCATATATGCGTGCATTTTATGGTTTTGATGTTTGAGTGTAATCTGCAGAAATACATAGTCTTTCCTATTTCACAAAACTGGGTCATGTGTATAGTGCTGTGTTATGTATAATGCTTTATTTACCTTTGTCAGTCATAACAGGAAAAAATGTACAAAGTACAATACTTTAATAATTAAAACTAATATGGTGGTTCAGAAAAAATTTTAATGAAAAGCAGAGCGTTTGAAGTCCACCGACATTGAAACTACTGATTTGGCTTGGAACCTTAAAATTCAGTACTCAGCATGGAAAGTTAGCTCGAGTGAGATCCTGTGGCAAGTTAACCACATACAAAATTTGAAAAGAATCCGTTCAGGTTTTCAAAAGTTACTGTCGGAGTCTAGCGGATCACGGTTAAAAACAAGCCCAAGAGAGATCTTGCGGTGAGCGAGTGAGTGAACCCTATTTCAGTCATATCACGATGTTTGGTTCCTATTACTCTTCACACCCTGAAACGACACAGGAAGGGTCCTATTCTCCATGGGTGCCCAAGTTAGTCGTCTCTTACAACAAGCTCTCTGAGGAGCTGAGACCTATTCTTATGATGATTTGAAGTGTGGACACACGGACGGACCCCAATACCATATTCTCCCCTTTAGCCCTTTGGGGGACAGTTATAGAGGAAAAACATAATGAATGTATCGCTGCAGTTCGAGTTGAGGAAAGTTTTGTCACACGATTCAAGCACCCTATGCAATGTATTGCTTAAATAATGGTTACATGGATGATGTGTAATAATATTTTATAAAAACTGGTTATTATGAAATGATAAACATGGTACTGAACTCAAATTTTAAAGAAAATCTTGACCTAAAATAGGACCTTTTGTACCATTGACAAAGTTCACAAATGTTTTTAAGCATCTTCCCTACTGAAATTTTCACTGGTTTTGCATATTACCAAATAAGTGTGGCCTGCAGTTCCAGGCTGCTGTTGTCTGCTATAAAAATGAATAAAATATTTTGTTGTTCAAGTTTTTCTGGTTATTTGCAACAACAACAGTTTCACACTGGCAGATATAAAAACGAACTTGCAGCAGCAGTGAAAAATACCAATCGAGTTAAGAGTGGATTAACAGACTTTTTCTAAATTGTCTGTTAGTCAACGTGTGCACAATCCTTCAAAAGCAGGAAATTAATATGAGGGTGAGACTCGCAAAACCCCTCGGCTTCCCCCGAGTAACTAAGAAATATGATGAGAAAGTGCAATATATTATGGTTACAGGGCCTGATGTAGACTTTTAGTTTGGGCACCTATAGATGGTGCAGAGTGTGATAAGTCATAATGAAATATGCCATGATGTGGGACTGTCGAAGCTTATGGAAGCTGTGGGAGTACTAAATGGTCTAAATACAGCCGGATATCTAATTCATATTTGGCAGAAGTACTTGCATTAGTATTGGTTTCAGCCTGTTCAGAGAGGGGATTTGTTTATTGTTTTATTTTGGGGGGTGGGGTTCATAATGAGCTCGAAAACAGCCTGGGTCAGGCCTGGGCTACATGTACTAATCATTCAGGATTGTATTTTTTACAGCATATCATTATTCTGCAGATTTAACAGCTACGGTAACATTCAAGCAAATATAGCAAAAGGGGCATAATTTTTCTGTAGGCTTCTACAGGTACAAGGAGATAAATAATTTGGTAGCTGTACCGAAGACAATTTAGTAGATGTACCGAACACGGGCCTGCAGATATGACTTGTACACTCAACTTATATATCACAAAATCAGAGATAATTAGATCCGAAATGAAACTCTTAACCCCTAATGTACAGCAAGTCAAGGGGCTGGCCCTGAAACATGCCCGGTAAATAATAAGCTACAAATAACTGGTTTGGCACCCCTTTCCCCACAACTGGTGGGACATCCCACCTCTTAGAAATGAACAGGATATCACAGTTTTTTCTCAGACATGCAGTGATTATAAGATTTCCTCACCTCCAGGTGTACTGGTATTCACATGAGGTCCACAAGCCAATCTAATCCATTATCCTGTTATCAATTCACACAATGTCCAGTATTTGCCTGTTCCTATAAATCATTGAAATACAAACCAAATTATTTATATTAGATAAAACTCAATCAGGGCAGTATACATTCTGTAGCAAATTATTGTGACCTGAAAAGAGAGGCAGAAATGCATTTTAGTATCAAACATAATACTGTTAAACGTGACAGTTTTATAGTCTAAAGTACCGGTTACAGAACAGAATTTCATATTTTAAACTGTGCTCTCAGCCAATTTCACTTGTAAACAGAAAATTCATTCCGTTGCAAATAAAAATCAATCTTCCTTTCCATTGAGGGCAAACTAATGGAGGTAAATGTAGGTGAGGTGTTCAGACAACGACATACAAACTATCATACATGTATTTCTAATTTGATGATCATACTTCTAGTCAGTTATGCATTAAACAGAATAAAAAACAAACAAACAATTCATATTGCAATAATGAAGTGTATCAATGACTAGTAATTAATCAATCCAGATACAGTCATTGAAGGGATATTTCTACCTTGTCACTGTTCAAATCTTTGTACTCTTCTGATGGCCGAATGTCCATGACATGCTAGATGGTTCCATGACATCACCCTTGAAATTATCATTTCCGTCATATGCTTTCAACCTGATAAAAAAAAAAGGTGTATTCAATAGAAGTTTTGCACCTCCCCCCTCCACCCTCCTCTCCCCCCCCTATTTTTTTTTTTTTTTCAATAATAAAAACATTCCTGGCCTGGAATAATTTCATATACAGAACTTTTCCTCTGTTGTTTCTATATAAACATATATTCTGACTGGACAGATCACCATATCAAATCTAAAACTAGCGGTCAGTAAAATTAACTTAATACAGACGAGTCGCCAGTTTCGATCCACTAAAGTGAAATTTGCATCTGTTTCAGAAGGAAATGGCTTGATTGGCATATTCATTATCTTGATCGCCGTACAATTGTCCATCGCCTTTATTAACAAACTAACTTAGCTAGGGATAAACTGAACTGCCGGGAAAATAAAATTACATTTCTTAATGAGAGGTGTCAGTTCCGACCCACTGTCGCCAGTTCCGATCCAGCCTCATTTTGACATTGACCTTTGACCCAGATATAAACAAATGTAATCGTCAACGTGATAACTTTCCACCAAAATAGGGTCCTAGCTGGATATTTCATTTTGAATGTCCTCGTCTGATAAGTGAACATCTGACGTTAAAGAATGCGGGTTGGGGGTGATAGTGATGTGGTCGAGCTGATCATACTGGCAAGATATATTGGACAATGAAATAACTCCGATGGCTAATAAGCGTATCGAAAATGATGATAAATCAACCATTCTTTTACTTATTTTACCTCTGAATAGCAGAGTAAAGAGAAGAAATGCTAATCAGCACTCGAGTTACGATTTTACGTAATGAGCGCTGCATTCGCAAGACATTTCATCTGGACCCAGATTGGTCATCCATGGATGATGGTGGTTCGGGACTGGGTCCGTCAGTTGATGTCAACAATGGAGCAGGTAGCCTTTAGAGAGACACCCCATAAAATAAATTTATGACAGATACATAGTACCATATGATAATTATATGTGAGAAACAAAACATCAAAACTTTGATCGGAAGCCCTGGCAGACCACACGGTTTTTGACCAACGGTGAGTCATGGTCTGATGGTGTTTGTATACTTAGACCGATGTAGTTGTGTGTATGGAGTAGTTCGGCAAAGCTGTCTCCTAACGAAACCAGTGAATGCATAATATAATTTATGATGATTGACAGGTTGATCAAATGTTTTATGATTTCGCGTGATCATGGTTATGACAAAAATCAATATTTTGGGAAGTTGGTCGGAACTGACACTGGATCGGAACTGGCGACGTCACTGTACTGATCAGGTTTAGGATAAAGTCATTTCGAGCTTTTTTAGATCCATCGGGCTTTTTTAGCTTGATCGAGCTTCAAAAATGCCACTTTTACTCGTACTGATCAAGGGATGTCCAATTTCCGTGGCGAAGCTGGCGTTGACAGTTTCACCATGCTGAGCCGAACATGGGAGAAGTTCAAAACCGAAACAATCTCCCTTGTTCACAATTGCGTTGTTGTTATATTTCATAGCAAATTATTCTTATGATGCACAGCCAACAACGTTTCCTCACCTCCTGTATTGCCATCAACACTTTATATCTCTTCATAAAACGTCCAACTTGAAGCCATCATGGCGCCTCGCTTTCAATATGATCTGGCCAGCCCACGTGATCGGATATGCCGAAATATGGATTTTTAATTTTCCATCGGGTATGGTGGACCTGAATGCACATCATGTACATACAAACCAAACTTTTATTTGGGCAAATAAAATACTGTGGGTTAGTACAGTTCAAATCATGGGACAGTACATCTGGAATCCTAGATTTCATACTTAATAGTTGGTGGCATGCCTGAAGTGCCTGTTCATGTCTAGTAAACGTGGTGTGTGCGTTTTGACAGGAAAGGGACAACTGCTGCTATTGGTTCTGATGACAAAATAATATATCTTTCATTCAACGAGTTTCACCACCAAGTAATCATTCTTTAGATGTGATTAGTAGTTCAATTTTTTATTCCATATTTGAAATTTTGGCTCGTATGTGCATTCAGGTCCACCATACCCGATGGAAAATTAAAAATCCATATTTCGGCATATCCGATCACGTGGGCTGGCCAGATCATATTGAAAGCGAGGCGCCATGATGGCTTCAAGTTGGACGTTTTATGAAGAGATATAAAGTGTTGATGGCAATACAGGAGGTGAGGAAACGTTGTTGGCTGTGCATCATAAGAATAATTTGATATGAAATATAACAACAACGCAATTGTGAACAAGGGAGATTGTTTCGGTTTTGAACTTCTCCCATGTTCATCTCAGCACGGTGAAACTGTGAACGTGCGCTTCGCCACGGAAATTGGACATCTCATGATCAGTAAGAGTAAAAGTGACATTTTCAAAGCTCGATCAAGCTTAATAAACCCGATGGATCTAAAAAAGCTCCAAATGGCTTTATCCCAAACCTGACGGATATCGTGTTGGTTCGAAAACAGGTGATTTCACCCCTGTACCTAAACGACCAGCTGTCTGAATATCCATCCCGTTTTAGGGACAGAAACTTTTAAATAAATCGGAAATAAACATTCATTTTTAGGTCATAACAGTGATACTGCGAAAAGTTTGTAGGCCACGAAAATGGGGTGCACGTCAATAGGTATACGATTTGACATGTAAATCAAAACACCTTACCGCTCGACTAATTTATGGTTTCTTCCCGATAGTTTAGCTTTCCGTTTCCTCAGTTCATCCTTTAGGTCTTTCAGCGTCCATTCTTCGTATTTATTCGGCATCTTAACGTCTTGGTGAAGAAAAATCAACCAAGTTCATGGCTTTACAATCGGGCTCCACTTCCGGTGTTGCGCGCCCAAACTTGCTTGTAGAAAGTTCTTGGTATGAAGGGAGACAACTCGATTAACATGCAAATTAATAGGCAATGGCCTAAGACGGCTCACATTTATAGTCGTGATTTAGCGTTATATATCGGAGGAAATTTATGGATGCGATACATTAGACACAAAACTTATATTCATGCATTGCATTAAAAAATATTCTTATGACATATGATCAGTGAATTGATATTCTAGCAATCTTTAAACCTAGTCCTATAGGGCAATGGGCACGGCCTATATTCCGCGAAAATATGAGGGGGATACGCCGGAGATGGTAACCAACACTTGATAACTCTGCCTGTATCTCTTCGATATTTGATTCTGTTTAGTTATTTTTAAACCTGTACAGATACCCGTTTCAAAAATATATCTTTTGCTACACATTTCTTTCACCTCACGACGAGAGGTTTACCGTAAATGATGCATGGTGTCGATTCGACGGGAATTTTTCGCGATACACCGGCACAAAACGTTTTAATAACTTTGATTGAAAATGCATCAAAAACATACAAATCTAAATAAATAGTTTTCATTTCGAGTATTATAGAATCATGAAAAAAATATAAATGTTTTTGTATATTCTTTTAAGAAAACAGAGTTCACAGTCTGCCTGCATGATCCCCACATTTATCTCACACTATATGTGCAAATAAAATATCGCCCCACTTCAACCCCACTATCGTCTTAGGCTATGCATGAAAGAATGCTTGCCCAACAAAATCCCCACGTTTATCTTAAGCTATGAAAACGGCGAGCATTTTGCCCTACATCATCCCCACGCCGGACTTAAACTTTCAGCACAGCCCGACACATTCCCTACATTGGACTTTGTCTACGTAACGAGCGCTGGAAAAAGTCCACCCCACCTAATCCCTACAAACAACTCAGTCGATTAAATCCGAAGTTCATTTTCCCTACACCAACCCCACGTTAGACTTTGAATATATAGCAGATAAAGGTATGCCCTACATCATCCCCACGTGAACTTTGAATTCTCGCCCATTCACCCATCATAATCCCCACATCAGCCCTACATAATCCCCATATTTATGCTAAATTTGCATAACCGTCGGCAGCTGCCCCACACAAACCCTACGTTATCCCCACGAGGAAAGTTCCAAACCACGCTTCGCCCCACACGAACCCCACGCGCCCACCAAAACCCCACACTTTCCCTACGCAATCCCCACGTTTATGTTTGTAAGGGCAGTACAGTATTCTATGTGTCACCACTGTAACTTACAGTGCCACTACTATGTTCTCTGTGTCACCACTGTTACATTGTCAAGTACTGTGTTCTATGTGTCACCACTGTTACATTGTGAAGTACCGTGTTCTATGTGTCACCATTGTTACAGTATCAGTACTGTGTTCTCCCTGTCACCACTGCTACAATACCATTGGTGTGTTCTATGTGTCATCATTGTTACAGTACCAGTAGTGTGTTTTCTCTGTCATGAATGTTACATGCCAGTACTGTGTTCTCTGTGTCACCGCTGTTAAAATGCGAGTAAGCATGGTAAGGTGTTCTCTCTGTCATCACTGTTACGGTGCCAGTACTGTGTTCTCTGTGTGACCACTGTTGCAGTGCCAGGATTGTTCTCTGTGTGACCACTGTTACAGCACCAGTACTGTATGCTCTCTGTCACCACTGTTACAGTGCCAGTACTTTGTTCTGTGTTACCATTATTACAGTGCCAATACTGTGTTCTCTCTGTCACCACTGTTACATTACCAGTATTGAGTACTGTGTTCTCTGTGTCACCTCTGTTATATTGTCTGTACTGTGTTCTCTGTGTCACCACTGTTACAGTACCAGTACTGTGTCCTTCGTGTCACCACTGTTACACTATCAGTAGGGCCTACTGTGTTATCTGAGTCACCACTGTTACTGTGTCAGTACTGTCTGTGTCACCACCATTACAGTGTCAGTAGGGCCTACTGTGTTTCTCTGTGTCACAACTGTTACAGTACCAGTACTGTGTACTCTGTCACCACTGTTACAGTGCCAGTACTGTGTCACCACTGTTACAGTGCCAGTACTGTGTCATCACTGTTGCAGTATCAGTAGTGCCTACTGTGTTATCTGAGTCACCACTGTTACTGTGCCAGTACTGTCTCTGTCACCACCATTACAGTTTCTCTGTGTCACCACTGTTACATTGCCATACAGTTCTGTGTTTTCTGTGTCCCCACTGTTCCACTGTCTTCTCATCTGCATACATGCTGGAAATTGCAAGTTAAGCGGGAGATCTGGATCAATACCATACCATATTACAAGCAAGATGCATATCGCCTCTTTTCGATTCTGTTTTTGGAGAGGCGAAAAATTATAATACATGTATGGAAAGGGAGGAAAAATGAGCGTGATATTATAGGTCAAATATTCAGAACACCTCCTTTGTTCCATCATCCAATGTTATTGTATGAAATTCAGCTTTTGCAATTATTTAATTCATGCATTTTGAAGGAGACTGGGAGGTAAGGTGTTAAAATGATAACAGGGATGTGGGTTCTTCCATTGATTTTTCTCTGTACTATTTCCTACACACCATCTCTGCACTTGCTGGTAATGGCTGTTTTTGAATTGTTAGATTTCTATTTTATTGTATTTTTATTTTTTTTATTTTTTTTTATTTTACGTAACCGGCATCATTGTCATATGGGTTCAACTCTTGTTGAAGTTTGAAATCATTGTCTAGTCTAACTCCATATGCTGTTCGATGGTCACAACGGCATGATATTTCGATGAGACAGCACTATAAAATGGCAGCATTAGATCTCCTCTGTTACAAGTAGGTACCCCCGCCCCTCCCCCTTCCCTTCCCCGTTGTGATTTAGCTGAAAAAATGTTGAAAGCGACGTTAAACCCTATTTACTCACTCACTCACTCGATGGTCACAGCAGGCAAAATTTCATGTATTGTTCATGCAATTTTCAAGTCAAGTCAGCATTTAATGCCAACACTGGCACATATAGAGATTGATGTCCATGTCTCATGTTATCAATAAACAAGATGTGGTTAACATTATTTCTGCTCAGTTGTCAGCATATTATCTCTCTGCTTTCGATATTTTGCTCACAACAACAGATGTTAAGTAATGTTTACCGTGATAACTTCACATTTGTCTGAAGCGGGAAAACCTTTTGCGGGGGTTTTGCTGAAAGCTGGGTTGAGAGCCATGACCTGCGCACACTTAAAAACCAACCAACTTATTACCCCTCGGCCAACATTGGCCTTGTGGTATCGTTATCGGCATGTATGTCTGCCCGTCCCTCCATATCCACTGTATCTCAAGAATAACTATCCCCTGGAGCAAATTTTACTTCACAAATGCATGTTGTCGTAGAACAGAAGTCTATCAAAAATCAGTGAGATTGGCCTATTCGTCACTGGCTGCTTCTTACTACCATATATCAAGTATGATAAGAGCTAGGCTTACTTGATTTACACTGGACTACAGCCAAAATTGTCCTTGGGTATTGTCATCCTGAGCAGTCCGTTCGTCCATCTCTGTTTTCTCATTACTATTATATCTCAAGAATGACTATACCTAGATACCATGCAATTTATATCACACATGCATGTGGTCATGAAACAAAAGCCACCAGAAAATCAGTGAGATTGACCCATTTGTTTCGGGTCACCAGGTCAAACTCTCAATGTTTCACCATTAAATTATGTGAAGAAGGACTGCTGGGAGCACTTGGTCCAGACTCGTGTAACACATGCATGTGGTCATAGAGCAGAAATCTATGACAAAATAAGATTGACTATATTCTTTTAGGTCACTGGGTCAAAGTTGTTCCTTTTGTCACCCGCTGATTTTTAACTATCAGAAGTAAAGAACAAGAAGGCCTATAGCCTTACTGAACTCACACTGGACAAATGGTCTTGGGCTTCAGCTAAAATTGGCATTATAATATTGTCACCATCCAGGTATATCAAGAACAATTTATACAGGAGCACCTAAATCAGACAGGCATGTGGTCATGAAACAGAAATTATCAAATTTTAATCAGATTGACCTATATATTCTGGTTCACGTGAACAGTCAATTTGTCATCATTTGCTTTTTGCTATCAACTGTTCATCAACGAAGTCCCTATTCAATTAACGAGGTCCCTATTTATCAGTGAGGTCCCTATTTATCAGTGAGGTCCCTATTTAATCACCTCAAAGCTGAGAGGTTCTCAGTGCTTTACATGGTTCAAGTTTACTTTTGCTATGCCAAACTAACATTATATGTTCTTTTATGGAGGATAACGATAGATAGTCTAAAGGGGGATTCAAAGGGCTTGTTCCTTTTCTGATGTCTTTTGATGTATCTATTTGAATGATGTTGATCTTCTTTTTCCTTGAATACAAAAATAGTCTCTAGCATGAGTGAGTGAGCGAGTGAGTGAGTGAATATGATTTAACGTCACTTTAAACTATATGTCAGTCATATCACGATGTTGGGTCTTATTCCTTTTCACACCCGGGAACCACACGGGTGGGGTCCTACATGTATTCCTTTTCAAACCCGGGAAAACCGCACTGCGGTGGCCTAATTATAGAGTGTCGGCCTGGTAAGCTGTAGGTAATGCGTTCGATCCCAGGCCGAGTCATACCAAAGACTTGAAAAATGAAACTTGTTGCTTCCTTGCTTACGCTCAGCATTAAGAGTATAGAACAAGGACTGATTCGCTCGGTGTCCGTATAATGTGACTGAGTGGGGTGTCATGTCTGCCTACAGCATGATATTTCAGTGGAACAGCACTATAAAATGGCAGCATTAGATCTGCTCTGTTACAAGTAGGTACCCCCGCCCTTCCTCCTCACCTCCCTTCCCTTCCCCGTCATGATATAGCTGAAAAAATGTTGAAAGCGACGTTAAACCCTATTCACTCACTCACACCTGGGAACCTCGTGGGTGCCTCAGTTAGTCGCCTCTTATGACAAGCTGTCTGAGGAGCCGAGGCCTATTCTTACCATGACCTGCGGTGTGCACAACGACATCCCAGGTCAATCCCTGGAAGCCCCACATGGGCGTCTCTAGCATGACCAACATGGGTGTTTGGGACTTCAGCGATAAGGCTACATGTTATGCATATGATGTAGTTCAGATTTGTGATAAATTCATGTACTTGGCAATGCAAACTAAGTTTATTGCCAGGTTAAAAATCAACCAAATAAATTAAATTATGTAGTAGAGAATTGATGTTTATTATTACATGTAAATGATAACCAGTTGCTGTTTCTTTATTATTGGTAACCAACGCTCAGATCTAGAGTGGCATCCCAATATACTTAGCTAACACAGCATAAATGGACAGCAGAACAATCAGAATCTAATTTAGTTTTCTATCTGATAACATTGAGAACTCCATTTCACTTTGTCCATATCATAAGAGCTCATTTGCATACATGTAGCAAAGGATCTTCTGCATTTTAGTGAGGTTTTGGCCCCCAAGAGGTGTGGTTTGAATCATGTATGAAAGAAATTGGATAATCGGGCAGCTCATAAGGTTTCAATAAATATACATCCCACTACATGTATATTATCAACAACTCTGATCTACAGACCACACCTAACAGAAAGTTACTTGTTATACGCCCACCCAAAAGGCAGACATATTATGTGAAGGCTATTTCTGTTCATCTGTCCGTCCTTTCATTTCCAGTCTATATCTGGGACAGTTTCTACCTACAATTCAAATTTTTTTGTGAAGGGATGCCATAGGGGTGGACGATGTGCCTCGTACCAAAGTCGAAGTTGAGGTCAGAGGTCAAAGGTCGCTGGTCTAAAAATGGGAAAATGATTGAAACCGTCTTGTCCAGTCTAAATCTATTTTCTTATCCACAGTTGCATTTTTTGTGTGTGTGGATACTCTACCTGGAGACAATGTGTCGTGTACATGTACCACAATTGAGGTCAAAATCAGTCGTCAAAGGTCATTGTGGCCTAAAAATCAGGAAATTATTGGTCATTGACTGTTTTCTATCAACATGATCAACAGTTCCAATTTTTGAGAGTGAATACCCTAGGAGAGACAATATGTTGCATACCAAATGTAGGCCAAGATCAGAGGTCACCGGGGCCTAATCATCAGGAAATTATTTAAATTTGCTAATCTTTTGTGAGTAGATACATTTTGGGGGAGATATATCATGTACCAAAACGTAGGTCAACATCAAAGGTCAAGGTCACTTTGACCCCAAAATCAGGAAATTGTTGAAAAGCGTAACTTTGTGTTCATCAAAACATTAAGGGAAGATGGTGTGTTATGTACCAAAATTTAGGTCAAGAGTCAAGGTCACTGTGACCCTAAAATCAGGAAATCATTAAAAATCACATTTTTGTGTCAGTAGATACATTAGGGGGAGACGATGTGTAACATACCAAAATGTAGCTCAAGGTCACGTTGACTCAAAAATCAGGAAATTTTAAAAAATCGAAAATTTTGTGTTCTCAGATAGATTAAGGGATGACGATGTGTCATGTTATACCAAAACTTAGGTTACCGTCAAGGTTACTGTGAACCCAAAATCAAGAAAATCATTAAAAATAACATTTGTTTGTGTCAGTAAATACATTAAGGGGAGACCCAGTGTCATGTACCAAAGTTTAGGTCAAGGTCACTGTGACCCAAAACTCGGGGAAATCAATAAAAATCACATTCTTTGTTTTAGTTCACTTATCTTACAACAACCACTTATCTTGGGACAAAGTTTTCAGTCTCAGTTAATATATAAGCTATTCATTTGATTTAACAAATGATGTGGCGGCCAGATATTCTCCGCTGTAACTTGTTGACCAATCAACTTGATACTTGGGATATACATTATACAATTAAATCAAGGTGAAGAAAGTGACTGAAGCAGAGTTGTGATATTTATGCAAATTAGGCCTTGATCGACCAATTAAATTCATCTTATTTTCAATTAACTGATTTGGATGGGGCAAGTGGCTATATATATATTATTCTACATTCCAAAGCATACCACATAGGTCCCAAAGTATGAAATTTCCCCAAAAAGGGTGAATTTGGTGCAAAATTCAGAGTTCACTGATCGCTTCATAATTTCACCATAATATACTCCAAGGAATCTGTCTCATAAGCAGGTCACATTTTCGGATTTGGCGAAAAGCCCCGGCGACCATCTTGCATCAAAACATTGTATTACCACTTGTTGGTCAATTGACTTGCTACTTGCAATATGTATTCTGGGAGGCGAGGCGAAAAAGGTGACTGAAACAGAATTTTTATAATTGTCTAAATTAGGCCTCCACCAACCAATACAGAACAGAACAATGGTGGGCCAGTGTCGGACTAAAGCGGAATGGGGGGCATACAATTAAGCAATCGCTTCTTTTCTTGTGTTAGAAGATATGCCAGGGGGAGACGATAGGTCACATTTCAAAATTTCCCCATTCTAGGTCACTATGACCCCAAAACAGGAAATTGGTAAAAATTGTGATTTTTGTGTCCATAGACACATTAATGGGAGACGATGTGTCATGCACCAAATTTAGGTCACGGTCAAAGATCTAGGTCACTGTAACCCCAAAATCAGGAAATCATTCAAAATCGATTTTTGTTCCTATCAGTAGATACATTAGGGGAAGTCTATGTCAGGTACTACATGTATGTCCCCAACATCAGGAGATCGTGATTGTTTTTGTGTCCATAGATACATTAAGGGGAGATGATGTCTTGTGCGGGCATATATTGAAGCCAATTTGGCTCTTGTTGTTTACTGTGCAAATTACATTACATAACCTTATGAAGTTATAATGGAATATTGATGTAATAATTATGGCCAAATCCAATCTGTCGAGGGTAACCTTAATTGCCATGTTTGCATTACATGTGGAAAATCATGTTTTCTTCACCTTGGTCAACTTTTGTTACATTTTCTTCCACAAACATTTTGTGGTATTGGCACCACAACTTAGAGGTTATCACCAATAACGTTGCATATTCAGCTTATGGAATAACAGCCTGGCTTTATGATTAAAAAAATCATCCAAATGAACATGGGTATAATTGTTATTGATTTCAGTAACAAAATAGTCATTTCATTACTAAATTTGGTTATGTTTTTTAAATTCATACTTTACTGGGCTGATTACATGTAGTTAAATAGTTTTCTTATTATTTTAGGTGAATGCTGGTCTGAATGCTCAACAACAAGTGGGACAACAAGCTGTGGCACAAGAACAACTGGCTCAGCAACAACCAATTGGACAGCAGCATCCTGTCGCACAACAACAGTTTGGACAACAGCAACCTCTGGCACAACAACAGGTGAGACAGCAACAATTTGTGGCACAACAGCAACCTCTGGCACAACAACAACAGGGACAGCAACAACCTCTGGCACAGCAGCAAATGGGACAACAACCGATGGCACAACAGCAAATGGGACAACAACCTTTGGCACAACAGCAATTGGGACAACAACCTGTGGCACAGCAGCAAATGGGACAACAACCTGTGGCACAGCAACAGTTTGTCGGACAACAACAACCTGTGGCACATCAACAGCTGGGTCAGCAACAACCTGTGGCACAACAAATGGGACAGCAACAACCTGTGGCACAACAGAAAATGGGACAGCAGCAACCTGTAGCACAACAGCAACTCGGACAGCAACAACCTGTTGCACAACAGCAACTGGGACAGCAGCAACCTGTGGCACAACAGCAACTGGGACAGCAACAACCTGTGGCACAACAGCAACTGGGACAGCAACAGCCTGTGGCACAACAGCAACTGGGACAGCAACTACCTGTGGTACAACAGCAACCTGTGGCACAACAGCAACCAGGACAACTACCTATGGGACAACAGCAACTAGGACAACAGCCAGTGGCACAACAGCAACAACAAGCTGCAGCACAACAGCAATTAGGACAACAGCCAATGGGAGCAGGTAATGCAGAAGGGCATCAGGTGCTCCAAAATCTTGGACTCATTGCAGATGGTGGACTAAACCAACCAAACCAGAGAGAAGACCCCTTAGAAGTTTTACAGCGTCACAAACGAGATACAGCAGATAATGATGAAATACCTGTGGTAGACCCAAAAATTGTTGCAAATGAAAATAACAAAGATGTGGCAGACACAAATAAGGAAGTTATTGGTGATGATAAAAATCCAAGAGAGAATAAAAATCATCAAATAGTTGACAGTTTATCAGGCAATGAAGCAGATGTTCAGAAAGATTTATTGGCCAAGGCAAAGCTAGATGCTGCAGGTGTTGGTCGAGATTTGAAACACGTTGTGGTGCGATCTCTAAAGTCGTACAGGATGAAAGGCCATTCATAAGATTAAATAATAAAATGATACATATGATATATTGATAATTGTACATACAGTTACATGACTGACACAAAATACATGTATTGTAATCATAAAATGATATACTATATTGATGTATTCACCATGCAGATCTACGCAAAATATCATAAATAGATAAATGTATTCACCACGTATACCCAAATTTCTGTTGCAAACCATTTTTACTCCTCGAGCAAAATTTGCTGGAAGGGTATTGTCATCATCAGTGGTATCTGTCTGTCCATCTGTTCAGCTTTCTTGTCATGCTTGTGGACATAATATCTCAAGGAGGATTATAGCCAGGCATTGCAAATTCATACCACATATGCATCTGGTGAAGGGACAGAAGCCTATTGAAAATGGTCGACCTTGACCTATTTTATTAAGGTCAAATTCTAGTATTTGCTATATTTTTTTTACGGATTAAAGCTAGGGTCACCAAGTTTATATTACATATGCAACTGGTGATTGGCTAGAAGCCTATCTCAGTTGGCTGACCTTGATATATTTTTAAGGATGATATACTGTTTGTTATGATATAACATGAAGAAGTTTCCAGTTCTCAATAAACCACAAAAACAAAAATTGGGTTATCCTGACATCCAGCTTGCATGTTATAATATATCATCATGGCCCAAAATAATATGACAGGTATTGGTGATTTTCATCAGTTCTCAACAGATTTTCATAAAATACAGGAATAAAATTACTATTTGTCAGTATATTTACTGTGTTAAATTTCAACATTTCACAAAGAAAATGACTGCAATATCAGCGAAAATGTCTAGAATAGATTATACAGATAATAAATACATGTATTGAGCATATTGAAGACAATTGCTGTAAATTAGGAATGCTTTCCAGGAGTTCCAATTTAAAATATCAATGTTAAAATCTAAATCTATGAGGAATGTGGTCTGAAATGTTCTGGGGTCAGGTCGTGCAGTAATGTCAACACTCTCCACAGCAGATCATTTCACGATCCACCCATGGCACATTGAAAAAAATAAAATAAAAAAAATAAGCACACGTCCGACCCCCTGCAGACCTTTTTTCTGAAAGATCCCTGAGAAATTATTCAATGACGACCTGCAAGTTAAAGATTGAGTAATGATAGAAAAATTGATCTACATGTATCTGCTTCACTTGGTTTAATTTGAAGTATTCTGTCTGCTGGAAGCTTTTAAAATGTTGGTTCCCTTACAAGCTCGGCTGAATTCAGATTACAAACCATCAGTGCTTATCTTTCCTTGATTGTGACGTCCTGTGAACTAGATTGTCTCGAGTGATGTCACAAACTAGCGTCAAACAAAGGCAGATAAACTAGCTGATGCAGATCTCATTTCATTTCTGAAATCTGCCCGGCCTTGAGATACCAACTTTGGACTGCTTTCTTAAGCTAGCTGGAGACGAAACAACTGAAGTAGATAGGCCGATATATTTTTTAATTTATTTTTTCTCTAAAATCTTGTTACTGAATACAGGACACTGGTAACAGATTAAATTAGACTAACCAGGCCATTTACTAATCCATGTACTTGAACTGTTTTATTTTACTAAAAATATTTATGTATTCAACATCACAAAAGCAACAGTTTTTTGTATGACAAGCAGGTTCCAGCTACTGTTTTGAGAATACTGTTCGGAATCATTCTAACTTGTCAACCGATACAGGTAATTTATTTTAAAAATTTCAACCCCTGCAATATGGTTTGCATGTTTTTCATTGTGATGTTTGTTGGGCGTGTTTTGGACAATGAGACCGGCCTCCTGATTATCAGGGTGAGAATTCACACTATGTGTGTCGGGATTAATTTAGAATACACAGTGGGAGATGAAGAAATTGGGGATAGGTGGAGAGAAATCTGATTTACTTTGTGGATGCCTTTGTACATGTATTGTATATATGTCTCCGTGCATCAGCTTCATATTGAATTGTAAATCACATATATCATGTATATATATATCTATTTTTGCAGAACTAGTAAATAAGTAATTTCCAGATTAACGAATTATGTTTTGACATGTTTGAGGTGGATCAATTTACCATAGAATGCAATTTCCCTTTACACTCTGTGGAATCTTTAATGAAGCTCTGGCCAAGATAAGAATATGAAGTAACTGCAAATATTACCATCTACTGCTTTTTATCATGTTTATAGCTCATCATGTAAAGTGATAATTATTTTCGAAAACATGTATTTTAATGTGTTCAAAATGGTTTCAAAAATTTGAATTTTTAAAATGTGGTTAGCAAGATTTCAATTATTGTTAACAAAAGTATACGTGACTGGTATATTTTGATATAAACTTGAGTTTTTGTTCTTTGAATGGGTACTACATGTATGTTGTATACTGTAGGCCTGTGAAAAGTCACTTTAACGTTGTCCATGACATATGGGACCATTTTGTGTTCAAACAATCCATCGTTAATCTATCTCAATTAAAAATCTGATTTATTATGAATGAGTACAAATATGTGCTCCTTTTTTTCTCTGATAATTTATGAAGCTCATATGGTGGATTGTTTCTGGATATTTCGGCATGTGTCATTTCAGCAGATAACATTTTGGTCCGTGACATTTCGGCACGAAGTGGTGGGTACAACATTTCAGCAGGTGACATTTCAGAAACTTTATTTCACAGGCTAAAATATGGTAAAAAATATGAAAGATTTTCACTAACATATAGACAGACTATAGGGCTAGTGATTTTGTAGTGATTGTCCAGATGTCAAATTCAGTCAAACTTGACCAAGCGAGTGAAAGCATTAGAAAAGATGATTGCATAGGCTAATCCCTCCAATAATTCAACAATTACAGGAAGTGAAATTCACACCAGAAAATCTTCAGGTGATCAAATGAAATTCACAAATGGTTCAAAATCCTGATCATAATCCATTATTATTACGTTATTTCAATGATTTTAGAGGGTGATCAAATTTATTAGAACAACTGATTTAATTTTGTCACCAAAATTGGGGGTGATTGAATTTTGATGGATTGTATTTTTAAAGGGGTTACCGTATGTTTGTTACATGACATAACTTAGACCTATTAAATCTGTTTGATGAACAAGTTTTAGAGTCTAGATAAGCATAATTGTATATTCGTTTCAGATTAAATTAAGATTGAATTAAAAGTTTAACCTTACTTAGCATGTATCTGTTTTGTCAGATTGATGGGAAATTTGCTAAAATTATCTGTAATATATCTCCATATAACTATAAGATTCCATATATTGCTGTACATTATTACATGTATCTCAAAACAAGTACAGTATGATCTCTAAGTATTTGCGACCCTAAGTTAGTTCGATTACACTTTTCGTCAGGTCACGTGATATTGTTCCCTAAGTAATTGAAAACTTCCATTTGTGCCAAAACCCTGGTCCTAAATATTTGAGACAAAAAACATGATTTTGCGTGGTCGCAGGATTGAGAATATTGTGGGTAAGTAGTCACAACGGAAAAATATAGGTGAAGAGTTGACGAAGCTGTGAATTAAATAAACCTTACGAACATCATAAGTTCGATATTATTTCAAACATAAGCTGTAAGAACTGAGTTGTTTTTCATTTGCTCCTAAACAAAAGATAGGATATTCAATCCAATTTTTAACCAGACGTTTTCGGGTTGCAGGATTGAGCATTTGTGATCGCGCTATGTGAAACCTTAAGACTGATTGACGAGTTGACAAGATCGATATCATTCTGAAAATGGTAAAATGCAGAATTATAATATATGAGTTGATCATCTTTCGATTTTAACCGAAGTGTATTGCTGGATTTAAGTTATATCTGGATTTAAGTTATATCTGATGTTTGAAACCCTGCTCATTTATGTAATTGATTTAAACAGAATATTTATTTCACGAGGGAAACGGGGATCGGCGCACAAGCAGAGCCTATTTGAACGCCTCTCCCAACAGACATATCACACATACATGTACAATACCAAGATGACAGACAACATATGCACAGTGAATAGTACATTCAATTATGTAATTCAGGTTTTCACCCAATTATATCCGGCCTTTTAAAGTTAACTGCAGATGTGAGAAAAATTTATTATCAACATGTTGCATGCTGAAATGCCGTATCCTCCATTTTGTGCCGAAATGCTGTGTGGAAATGTTGTGTGATGAAATGTCGCTTACCTACAACTTAATGGAATGGGTGAATTTTGTGAGATTCAAATTCCAGCTTTCAAAGCTTTTGAATTTACATGTCTGTATATTATACACCCAGCCTAAAATGTAAATGTATACCGGTATGTAATATATTTGATATATAGTACTGTGTTTCATTCTGGGCTTCGTTTAATACATTTTAGTGCATTTTATGTGTAGCATTGGAAGTCATTCATAGGACACAGTCAGCCACACCCTCAGGCGACAAGACCTGAGTTTTATCATCGGACTGACTGTGCATCTATCTTGTGAAGATGATATCTCAAGGAGGATTATAACCAGGCATTTTAAAGTCATACCATGTATGCAGCTGGTGATGAGTCAAGCCTACCGAAAATGAATGACGTTAACCTTATCAAGGTTAAAATATAGTATTTGCAATTTTTTTTGAAGGATTGAAGCTAGGGTCTCCAAATTCACATTACATATGCGACTGATGATTGAATAGAAGCATATGTGAGTTGACTGACCTTAACCTATGTCAAATATTGTTTATTATGATATAACATGAATAAATATGGCTAGGCTTTCCAAATTAATACTATCATGTATACATCTGGCAATGATCCAGAAGTGTATTGAAGATGACTATTTCATGAAGAAATATTTGCATTGTCCAAACTTATACCACATATGACAGACAATCAATTTATTGAATATGACTGACCTTGACCTATTTTCTCAAGGTGAAATTCTATTCCTACGAAGTAGGCTACAGATCGCAAATTGTCCGGTAATGAGTGAGTCCATCCGAATCCTTTCGTCGGCAAAATAAGGAGAACCGTTAACATTAGAACCTTGATTTTTGGCATGAACGTGCATTAGGGCATTGTTACCATCAAGTTCTCATCTGAAAGAATTCCGATTATAATTAGATTGATAATTAACACTTCAGTATATTAGATATACATTGTGTATGTAAACTGTATCCTATTCCACATTGGCCACACCAGGCTGGAGCCTTCAAATTCAGGTCAAATTATCCACAGCTAAAAATACCCTGTCCCATTGCACATGGCCCGGAGGTTAATCTTAAGTACTGCATATACCCTCAAACTATGGGCGGCCATGTATGTCAAAATTACCAGCTCGGGTTGTACAGCTTAACTCACAACAGAAAACGTATCTAACGATATAAAGCGTCAGTATAAACGCTTATGTCATCTTTTTGTAAACAAGGATCCAAACTTTAAACGCATATTTCATCTCTCTCCAAACGATAATACAAGCGAACTCAGAACAAACAGTATATTTCAGCACGTACAACGTATCAGAGAACGAATGACCTCTTTCAGAACGTACTTTATAATCGAGGAGGCGCTCGGCAGACGGGAGACCACTCGAGCGCCTCTATCTGCTTCTCCCCACATTTTGAGGGGGTGGCTGTCGTTTGCATGAGCGACTCATAGTAAGGAGTCTCACAAGATGAGAATGGCAAGTCCATGTAAACATTTTTGTCTGATATCTGAAGTTCAAAACTTTTGGTACCCTTTAACCTAGGGGCAAAAAATAACCACATTCATTTTGAGGTCACGACCTGAAATAGCGGAAGTCGAAATAGCGGCCCAGTTTCACGTCATATATCTTTCTACCATTCGGAATGACCCGATTATTTCCGGAAATAATTTCCGAAGGAACGTTGTTCGTTGTGAAACAGCTCGTTCGTTCTGAGTTATACTCTTCCTTTTCAAATAGGTCACACTCTGTGTCGGACTGGCTATTCGTCCAGAACTAGGCTTTTCATTCTGAATTTGTATTCGAACATCGTACCGTTTGTTTTCGGTTTGAGTATATGTTCAAAGTTAATGTTTTTTTATTTGCAGGAATATAAAATGCGTTTAAGATTACAGTGGACATTGTAAGATATGCTGTCTTTTCTGAGTTTGGCTTTAGGTTTTGTAATTGCTAATTTTGACATAAATGGCTGCCCATATCAAACAATCAGCGCTGTTTCCATAACGAAGCTGAGGTGGTTTAACGTTTATCAATGAAGAAAATCACCGATCAACCGCCATAGAATATAATGTGAAACAAGAAGACCGGAATAGTACATTCATCAGATTGCCGATGCCCAAAATGTGTTGTCTCATATCTAGATGACAACGTGATGTAGAGACGCTATTTATTCCTCTTTGTACCGGTTATGCTCAGGAGAATGACATAGAATCTTGTGCATAGAAGGTGTTGGTCTGGAGTTGAATTACCGTAAACTACATAAATGCTACCTTTCTACTATAGTACTATAAATAAAAATCTGTTGTATTGTTGGGAAAATAATGTGATTCAAATAGTTGTTTTGATCCTGTACAAGGGCACTGAAAACCATTAAACAGATGTAAATGTATTTTCACACGTGAAGCTTGAAATCTACTGAACCTATATTATTCAATCTGTTTCCTTTAATTAACAAATTGTAAAATTAAATCGGCGATCGTTATTTATTTGTACCAGGGCCGAATCACTAAATGACCAGAACATTCACCAATATACTTTCATTTTTGTGGCACGAACACATCGATGTAAATATATAAATACCCAGAATATAATCTTGCTCAATCTCACAAAAGGCATGTTATGAAGAGAACCTGTGGCTGTTATGGAAGGTTGTACATGTATCATATTATGATGAAACGTACCGTAGGGGAGGGTCACATCATATCTCAATGAAAATACGATCGAGTCCTAATGCCTACTGTACTTCGTAGGTCCTGTGACGTTAGTCACACTGCTCATGTATTCACAGAGTCAAGTTTAATAGTTGGCCAGAATTACTTTACGCGTCAGCCTCATAAATTCTCTCGATTCACTAACCATTTTTTCGAAGACAGAACATTGTCAATGACCCGTTCTAATTAT